>CAUYPK010147851.1:0-35320 GCA_963574355.1 Loris lydekkerianus
CCCCCCCCTCACCCCACGACACACCTCCACGCACCTCCCAACTCCTCGTCACACGAGCGCACCCCTCCACACCCCTCCATACCCCTCCTCAGCCCTCCTCACCCCTCCACTCCTCTCCACTCCCCTCCACACCCCTCCACACCCCTCCACACCTCTCCACAGCCCTCCACACCCCTCCATATCCCTCCACACCTCTCCATACCCCTCCACACCTCTCCACACCTCTCCATACCCCTCCACAGCCATCCATACCCCTCCACAGCCCTCCACATCCCTCCCCACCCCTCCACAGCCCTCCACAGCCCTCCACACCCCTCCACACCCCTCCACTCCTCTCCACACCCCTCCACACCCCTCCACACCCGTCCACACCTCTCCATACCCCTCCACCCACAGATTTGTTCCAGCTCCTGGGGAAGGTAACTTTGTAGCAGAAGGCTATGGAATTCTTGGTGGCAGAACTGAGCTCCCTTCTTAGAGATGAACCATACTTCATAAACACCAAAATCAAGTACAGAGATTGTCAAATACATCAATGGCAATGTAAACTCTCAAGGAAAGCCATACCCTGTAGGCATTTCTGTCTCAAGGAGCCTTAATTCTATCTGGATGTTCTATTTGTTACACACGGAGAAGTGGTAAGTGTTTAAACCACTGGGGCTGGAGAACATGGTCCCAGGATGAGTTCCCCAGCCCCACAATGACACTGAATTCCTACGTGTCCAGAGAGGATGAGGCTTTGTCACCTGGATAGTGAGAAGTCTGTGGTTTTCCATCTTTGGGCAAACAAGATCCAAGCCTGGTGATAATGCAAGAGCTCAAAGAATATCTAACTCCAAGGTGTAATTGCTGATTTTCATATGCTGGGAATGACCAGGTCGTCACCATATTGTCATGAACTTGAACAGAGAGCCCTCCAGGGCTCGGGCGGGATCTCCATGCTGTTCAGTCTTTCAGAACAGCCAGTGCTCCTGCTCTACTCACCAGGAAGTCACGGCAGCTCCCTCGGCTTGAAAAGTGCGTCAAAAGAGTTTGGATTCAGAGTTGTCAACTTGTCTCAGAAAGGCCATTCATTCTGGGGCTTCCTAGGAGGCATGTCCCACCCATGGCAAGACAAAGCTAACCCAGCCAGTAACTCAATGGTGTCCTGGGTCATGCCCTGTGATTTTTGAAAACTTGATGAATAAATTGCCCTGACATTTAAAAGCTGTGGTAGTTTCTATGTCATATGCAGTGGGAAACTTTTATTATCCTGTTACGGTAGGGTATTCCAGCATTCCAGGGAAACAGAATTAACCTCATTTCACTAGGTGGTTGAGGAAATAATTCATTTTATATGTGAAATTATAAATAGGAATTTCATAGAGCACAACTCCAGTATGCAAAACATCCCCTGTCTTCTGATCCCAGCCAGGGCACCCCTGTTGACTCATTTGTTCCAGCGAGAAACCCAGGACTCATGCTCAAGCCCTCTCTTTCCTTGACCCCCCTCCCATCTAATCTGTCAACTGGTTCAGTTGGACCTACGTCCAAATTTCATAGCAAATCTGTCCCCTTCTTGCCGTCTCTGATGCACCACCCTACACCCTAGTCCGAGCCACCCTCACCCTGGGTCTGGGGGACACAGAAATGGCTTCAGATTAGTCTGCATGCTTCCCTCCTACCGGCGACAATCATTCTCTGTGTAGTGAACACCCTACCATGAATCCTGTGATGTTGCATCCCCACATAAAATCCTCAAATGTCTTCCGTTCCCTCTGGAAGCCTCCGGCCCCTTGTCCTGACCACCACCATCTGTCTGACCTTCTCCCACCACGCCTTCCCCACCCCCATCCTCGGCCACACTGGCCGCCTTTCTGCTGTTCCCACACACCAAGCCATTCCTTTTCCGGGGCCACTGTGCCAGCTGACCTTTTCCTGTGCCATCCTTGCTGGGCTTGTCCTTTAGGACTTAGTCCAAATGCACTCCAACGCTGACTACCTAAGACGAGGTGAGTCCCTTACGTCACGTTGCATCATCCGACCCTGTCCCCTGCCTTACTAACCATTTCTTGAAGCTGCCTTGTTTCTCTGGTTCATCATCCTGACACCTTAGAAACACGTGGCGTTTTATACCTACTACTGTATAGTTCCCACAGCACGCACATACACCCCCACCTAAACCCAGTGGGAACAAGGCAGGCAAAAGTAAATATTTTTAATGAACAAATTATTTTATTTGTTCTCCATCTGCCTGTCGCAGACTCCCATGCAATTCGTGGGCAAGAATAAAATCAACTCCTTGTAAATCTCTGAATCGCAATATTCAGTGTGAAACTTCGTGGACTTTACACAAGGGGTTCCCCTGCTAAAAATGTTTTTTCTTTGTTTTTCCAACAAATTCTTGTTCATCTTTCAAAACGCTATTCAAGCAAGGAGCACTCAGAGGGAATGAGGGTGGGAACCGTTGAGGCCGCAGGGCAGGGGAGCATGAAGCCATGTTGCCCAGTTGGGGAGGCTAGAACCTGGGCCTTGAAGCAGAACTGCATTAGAATCTCTGAGGTAAAATCCTGCCCCCAACCTGGAGCTCTCTGTCTCCAGCAATGCTTTTTCCAGAAAGCCAGAAGCAGCTTCAAATATCTAGGAACCCAACCATCACCTTTATATACATGGGTTTGGGGCGTCTCAATATGCACAGATAGGACTTAGGATACAAATGAAAGCCAAATTCACCCAATTGCTCAGCCCGAAAGCTCGACCCCATCCTTACCCTCCTCCCACTGCCTCATACACCCCACATCCAACCTGCCAGAACATCTGGCCACTTCCTCCTGCCTCCCCCACCCTCCTCCAGTCTACACTTCATAATCTCCTGACTGTGCCACTGTCGTGACTTCCACTTCTAATTGTCTCTGTCTCACACTTGCCCCCCACCCTTCATTCTTAGCAGCCAACCCAGTCTTTTTAAAACTTAGATCCTGGCTGGGCTCAGGGGCTCACACCTGTAATCCCAGCACTTTGAAAGCTGAGGCTGGAGGATACCTTGGGGCCAGCTAGGCAATATATTGAGACTCATCTCTACGGGGGAAGGGGGGGGCATTTAAAAATTAGTTGGAGATGGGCAGCGCCTGTGGCTCAAAGGAGTAGGGCGCTGGCCCCAAATACGGGAGGTGGCAGGTTCTAACTCAACCCGGGCCAAAAACTGCAAAAAAAAAAAAAAAGACAAAAGAAAAAAAAAAAAAATAGCTGGAGGGGGTAGTGCATGCCTGTAGATCCAGCTAGGGCTGAGGTGGAGGGATGGTTTGAGCCCAGGAAGGAATTCGAGGCTGCTATGAGCGAGATGGTGCCACTCCACTTCAACCTGAGCGACAGAACATGACCCTGTCACTACTCCTCTGGCCGCCTCTCCTACCACACTTTCATCCTGACCACAGGAAAGGTTGAAGATACAGAGTTGGGAGCAACTCTGCCACTCATGGGCTGTGTGATATAGGGGAGTTGCTTAATGCCTCTGTGACTCAGTTTCCTTATCTGCACAGTAAGAGTGATGATGATAATACTTCACTGAGCTGTTGTAGATTTAAAGTCCTAAGAACAATCTCCAGCACACACTAAGCCTGGGACCATGCCAGTGGTTTTAAGTAACTTGATACCTTGAGTCCTTAAACTTGACAAAACAAATGAGTGCAAAAAAGATTAGGGAAGAGAATATACTTGCAGGCTATTATAATCGGGTTATAAAGACACATTTTTATGTACTCTATATCTTCAATAATGTTCATGGCAGAACCTCCCTTTACTCTTTCAAGTAAGAAAAATCTGAGAAAGAATTAAAGTCTCGTGAGTGTTGTTAGCATAGGATTGATTATGGATTTTGGTCAGTTTTTTTAAAGTAAATGTCTTAATACAATAATTAAGTGAGATGAAGGTTATGTTAACCAGTTTGATGTAAGCATTCCAAACTGTGTATAAAATCTGCACATTGTACCCCACAAATGCATTAATGTATACAGTTATGATTTAATTTTTAAAAAGAAAAGAAATTAAAAAAAATAAAACTCACTTTTTATTAGTTCCTGACTTTAAACACACATTCCCCAAAGGGAGCTTGAAGATGCTGGCTTGACTCACTCATGGAAAAGCCACACCACTGCCAAGAGCTGCTGACCGGGCTTGGGCCGGGCAGGTGAGGGCCCTGGCTGGTGCTCTTCGGCACACCCCTGATATAAATCAACCCACGGCAGGCTGCCGCAGCCAGCTCCGGCTTCCCTAGGGCCCATAGGCACCCAAGTAATTACTCTAACATATCTGCTCTTTTCAAAGAACAGAAAACAAAGCAAGTCTATCCTGACAAAGGTATTTTTTTCTTGTCGTGATGCCTTCCCTTCCCAATTCTGATGAGCTGATTTTTTTTGTGAATGGAAAAAAGGTAAGTGTACAACGTGATTAATATGAATTTTTATGTACAAAGGATAGAAACCAAGCATTTTTCTTTTTACTGTGTTGCCTTTTTTTATTCCTTTAACCTCTCTCTTCTGTCTTTTTTTGAGTCGTATATAGTAGGTATGAACCAGAATGTGGGTTGTTCGTTCAAGTTTGGAACAAAATTATTAAGGAGTGTGAGGGCTTGTTTACTTTTTTTTTTTTTTTTTCTTTAATTTTCTTTTGAATCAGCAAAATCTCTTTTATTTGTTACATTATGATGGGAGTGAATTCTGATAGTTGGGCACTTCAGGACACAGATGCAGAAAACTCACATCCCTCCTTTATTTGGATATTAGTTCTGTGTGAGTCACCGTCTGAACCAGAGCTATTTTAATCCAAGGTATATATAACATTGAGGATGTTAATAGCAAAGAGCTTTCAGAGGGTCTTATTTGGCCTTGATCAGTTCCATCAGGCTGATCGATTCACCTAAAGCCTGATGCTCTCCCTGCCTGGACCATAAAATAAGTGGGCCACTTTCCCCAGGACGGAAGGGAAGTGGCAACCCTAAGCTTAGCCTGTGACAGGTGTTCTCAGCCCTGTATCTTAATGAGAAAAGCAATTGAGTGAAAAGTTTAAGGTGCTTCAAAGCCAAAATGCAAATCTAAATGTATGAGACAATTAGGGAAGAACTAGTAAAATAATTCAGTAGGAGCAATATTTTAGAAATTTAATTTGTTAGAGTGTTGTTGCTTCTCAAGCCTCAGTTAGAGAGGATTATTGATGGTTTTTCTGAAGGAGGAAATAAAAGTTCAATAGAAGCAAAAATTCTTGAGAATTTTGTCATGTAGCAAAAGAATGTCATTTTTAGGAAACTTATGAACTAATAAAAAAGTGAAAGAGAAAGGACAGAACAAAGAACGCCTGGGATCAGTGACCTTGACTGGCCTATTTTTTATGTTTATTCTCTGTCTTCTCTTTCTTGTGCATCTCTCTTGTGCATTTTAAATCTATATTCTTCCCTGCTCCTTCTAGGTGACTATTTAGAAACACAAATGTATCCTTAAAATATGTGCCATGTCTGTGCGTGCGTGTTCTTAACTTACATAAATTGCACTGTGATGTTTAAATCTTTTTGTTTCTTTTGTGACTCAGCACTGATCTGAGATCTATCCATGTCACTCTTTGAAAACCTGGCTCATTACCATTAAACACATAATTGTCCATGACGTGCCTACCCTTTACTTGCCTATCCAGTGCAGATACGATACTTCCAATTCCCCACTACCCCGAGAAATGCTGCAATGAACATACTATTCAGTGTCTTCTCGCCAACACTGGCAAGAGGATTTCCATGTGAGATTACAGCCTGGTGATTTCATAGGTCCTGCCTGGTGACTTTCCAGAGCACTACACCTTCCATTACCCCCAATTCATTGTACAACAGGTGCTGTTTCCTTGCCAATTTGATGCTCCAGTGCTTGATATAATCAGACTTTGTAACTTTTGCTGAGCTGATGGGTGTAAAGTGTTGTCTCATGGTTGATTTTATTTGCATCTCTGGTTAGTCATGAGCCTGCTCCTCTTTCCATACACTTACTAAAAAGGGATTTATTTTTCAGCACAGCATTTTTCACATGATTACTGAAATGCTTATTTTAAGTGGCTGAGAAATATTTATTTTAAGTTAGAATTGCAGTTGGAAACCAACCTTTGATTAATTTCCTAAAGTCTAATCTTGCCTTTCTCCTTCTTTAATTTGAAATCTTCCCATTATTTTGTGCTCTTAGGGCTTAAGGCATTGTCGTGGTTGAAGGGGTCAGCATTAAATCAGTTGTTGCCCTAGCTGGGCTGCTGAAGTGATGAGGAAACATTTACTGTTGACCTAGAATGTTGTATCAGATAAATCACCATCTGTATTGCACAGCACGGTGTCATCAGACCCTCTTTCCCCCAATATGGGGGAGACAGGAAGGAGGCATAGTCATCCTGGCTAGCCCACCATCTTCCTCTACCCTCCATCTTGTTCCCACCTTGAAATAATTTCCCCTGCCACACAATTACGGAGTTAAAGGAAACCTAACTCTAATGCTCTGTTTCTGCAGTGCCACCATACTTAGTCCCCTATGCATGTTAAGTCTTAGAGTGGAGATGGGCTAAGCTCTTCTCTGGTTGAGTAACTCTTCAGAGGACTTGAAAGGAAACTCGGAAATAGGAGGCATTTTATAAAGAAATAATGTGGTTTGTTGCCTTTTTCTGAGGTTGTAAAAATAAAGACACTTTTAGCATAATGATGTCCTTTGGGGAGGGTGGGAGTTCAGTGCTGCTATTTTTCCAGGTCCGTTGCTCTCCAACTTGCCCTCCTAACCTCATCCGACTGTACCCAGTAGAGAGGACCGCCTGTTTCCTTGCAGGGTCAGGACAGATGGCTTTCCCCTCCTGTGCCAGCTGTGATCTACTGCCTGTAGCAGCCTGGAGCTCAGTAGGAGGGGCAGGGCCACGTATCATGCTCCCTCCACTCTTGCATCACACACTGGCACCTCCATTTCACTGGGCAGGGGACAAGAGTGGCTCCTTCACCATATTTGATTAGTGGCAGAGGTAGTGAAGCAAACACCTTATTTGGGGGAATTTCTGGTTCCCTTTTTTTATGATTTTCTATGGCCATGAGTTAATCTGAGTCAATTTTGGAATCTGTTCCCCATCTGGGCTCTTTCCGTATAAGTCTGAGAGAAAACAATCCAGAATTTATAATTGTCACGTATATTGGGATGTTCCCAGACTTTGAAATAATCTCCACTATTTCTCCAAAATTCTAGTTCCAAGTATTAGAAAATGTTTTCTTTGTTATTATTTTCCCTGTAAAGCCACAGCCTGTCAAAAACAGGCCCCCAGAACCATGGGCAGAGTTTCCATCACACGTTGACATTCTCATCCTAAAATCCCCCTCTCCTATCACAATGTAGGTAACAGAGAAGAAGGCTGACCCTGAAGTAAATCTACTGGTCTACCTGAGAAAAGTCCGTATCCTTTTATTGCATTGTAATCGATCTGGATTGGGTGATAAAACAGTACAGCTGGGACTTGGTGAGAAAGTCTCCTATCGTTGCCAACTGACCTTATGTTCCATTTGTGGAGTCTACTTATTCAGAGAATGCATCTAAATGTGATAGATTCATGTGCTATTTGCCATATTTTTTTTTTCACCTGAGCAAAACCACAAGAATCACCCAGCAAACCATGAATGTACTCACTTTGGAAATAACTTCATGACCTTTGAGCCCCATGGTCACCCTGATGGCAATTTCATATTCAGGAGTGTTAATGTAAAAACACCTTGCCAAACTTTTCTCAAGCCAGATGGTCAGAGGTCATCTCACTAACAATAGTGTCCCACAAGGACATATCACTAACTTGTCCTATACCTTTTAGTAATCCTTATCAGACAAAACAAAGCTTTATAAATATACCTCACAATTCTAAAGTGTAATGAATGTACTTCCAGCTGCCCACCACTGGTCTTGGCCCTTCAAGATCTTCAATATCCTAATACCTTCAGCAAATAGTTATTCTAGAAGACTTTGTTGGCCAAGCACTCACATCTGTAATCCCAGCACTTTGGGAGGCTGGGATTGCTTCAGGCCAAGAGTTCAAGATCAGCTTAAGCAAAATAGTAAGACCCCATCACTACAAAAAAAAAAAAAAAAAAATTAAAAATTAGATGAGTGTGCTGTCATGCATCTATAATCCCACTACTCTGGATGCTGAGGTGGGAGGACCACTTGAGCCCAGGAATTTAAGACTGCAGTGAGCTATGGTGGCACCATTGCATCCCAACCTGGGCAACAGAGCAAAGAGGAAAAAAGAACAACAAAGAATTTCTTGAGTTCGGGTACAACCATGAAGGGATAGTAGAGGAAGTGATATGGCTGTGGTTATACAATTCTGTAATCAGATAACATGGCAGAGAGCACCCCCATGCACTCCAGAGCAGGACGGGAGGCGAAGCCTGAATGGGCTGCCGTGTCCTTCTCAGTGGGGCCTCGGGTCAGTTTCCCGGTTCTTATGTGTTACAGCTACATGGGGTGTCATCAATCAGAGGAAGCTGGGGATGGACACAGAGCACTGTCTCCACTATTTTGCAACGTTCTTTGAGAATATATTTTAAATACAGTAGAACCTCCATTGTTGACCATCTCCCTCCACCAACCACCTCCTTAAGTTGACCAAATTTTCTTAGACCAGACAGGCACCACATATATGTATCAGAACAGCAGGCCTAGTTCCGTATGTTGACCAGTTTGTTACGGGCCCTTGGGTGGTCAACTTACAGAGGTTCTATTGTATGTACTTATTGAGCACCTACAAGTGCCAAGCACTTACATTAGCCTGTCCCTGCTCCTTCATCTCCTCTCCAGACTCCACCTCTGGCTCCCAAGGCCCTGGCTGTCCAGTTTCCGAGCCTCATCTTACTGCCCTGCCCAGGAAGGCCTCCTAATGTCCCTGACCCACACACATTCCAGACAGGCCCTCATGCCTCCGCCCCCCTCCCATTTACTCAGCTTCACTGGTACTCAGCAAGTCCTACCCCTCTCCTTTCATGCCACTTCTAAACCTACTGCACGCATCACCTTCCTCTCCCTAGACGTGCTAAAATGAAGACATTCACCTGTGTTAGGAACAAGTTGAAAAGTCACAGTTCTGAACATGCTCAGAATCAGCCATAGGCAGCCCCCCACACCCCGACACACATTCCTTTATGCTCCCTAATATAAGTAAGTACTTCTGGGTAAATGGGACTCACCTGGCACTTCCAGCTGCCCACTTTTGATTAACGTCAACAGATCTGGGATGGCATGGTGAGTGCTATTTTCAACTTATTTTCCATGTGGGTGGTTCTGATGAGTGGCCAATATGAGGAATAAGTGTTTGTGAATAAACACAGATTTTCTTCCAAAGTTATCAGCGTACTACTTCAGCTTCACGAACTCCCATGGCCCCTGCTAAAGCCCTGTCTATTTATATTCATCATTTTATATACATAGACAGATAGACAGATTTTTGTTTCGCTTAAAGCATGTCTCAGGGAAACTTCTGGATATACTGCAGGGCTGTGTTTTTTGTGGGTACTCTTCTAAATATAATAGATCAAAAACCAAACTTGTGATGTATTGTTTGCATTTGACCTAACTAAGGTTGTTGGCTTAAGACGTGCAGAAAGATGGGAGTAACTGAGTCAGGTTCTTCTACTGAGGGTGGAGGGAAGGGCATTGAACTAGCTGTTGAAGGTCCAGAGGGCAAAACCACATCACAGAGCTGTTTGAACCTCTGACAAAGTGAAAAGTGACCTCCATCTTTGAGCCAGACAGCAGAAATGTTTTTACCTGGAAATTTTAGGACCAAAACAGAAATGAAAGATTTCCTTGCCTTTCCTGCTCTATTCAAGGAAACCTTTTCACTAAGGTATGACCCACATTAATTTGAGCCTCTACCTGACGCTGGAAAGCTGGACTTCCCAGAGCACTCTCGAGCTCCAGCTGGGGCCAAATGACTGTAGGAGAACTGTGTGCAGCCCCTCTGCCGGAGGCAGAGAATTTCTCCTTCTCTACTCTGACCTTATATAACCTCTACCCAGGCAGCAATTTCCAAGATAAACATTAAGCTTAACCTCCACCCAAGCCAATTATAATCTCCACCCATAAAATCTCGCAGAACCCAAGGCAGGGGAATTACGCAAGTAAATATGTAAATGTCTTCCTGGAAGAAAGTAAGAACACCGTGATTGTTGACACCACCGGTACAGGAGCCGTGGCTATGAAATTAATATTCTCTAATCCCATAAAAAGGTAAAAGCATTACATTACTGTACCAGGGAAAGTTAAGCCTGGGCGTGGCGCAAGGATTTCTCTAAATTCTGCCCACAAACCACCTCCCACCACCTCTAAAGCAATAATGTTGCACAGTCCGGAATCCATTATCCACAACTCTGAATTCAGCAGGCTTTCTCTTAACCTGACCTAAGTGGCTCGAGGCTCCCTGTGGTCTTGGTATGTCCTACTTAGTGTGAATATCCATGTGGTTCACTGCTGAGATGTTAATGTTTTCCATCACAAGCTGCTGCCCTAGACCCATTGGGAGGGCTATATTTTTACCTTCCTAAAATCTGAGAAATTTTTAATTTCAAAATACATCTGGACCTGAGGTTGGCTGATAGGACAGTGTACTGATATACCAGTTCATTTAGAAGCAAAAAGCTGCACAATCTCTTTAAGCAAGAAACTGGCCAATCTGGTATAAGACTCAAGAAAATGTATTGCTTGTTTTGACCATGGGGGGAAGAAGGTAAAAACTGGCTTCCTTTTCCTTGACTCCCTTCCCTCAAGTCCGTCTCACGGGTACAAAATACGCCTGTGGGGAAGGAAGCTGCGGGGCCTGCACAGTGATGTTGTCACGATACAACCCCAAGACCAAGGCCATCCAGTATGCTTTGCATCCGGCTGGCCCCTGCTCTGGGCACAGCCCCTCTCCTCCCCACCTCTCTCCAAGTGTCTCCAGCTCCCTTGCTGCCTTTGGCCACCTCTCCCTAAACTTCTAAACTTCCTAAAGCCCAGATCTTCCCATAGACCCTCTTCCCATTGGAATCTATCATTCTGCATCCCACACTCTCAGATTTTGCTCTATCCCTATAAAAATACTTCCTTTTCCTTTGAGTTGGAGATTTCAGGGACACCATCAGGCCCGAATGGCTTGATGCAAAGAAAGCAATCCTCCTGGCAGGAGGGTCTTTAACAACACTTAGAGGAGTTGTCTGCCTGGAAGGGCTGAAAAAGTCCTTAAATCCTGCTACAGATGCAGTCACCATCTCCTTGACCTAAAAATGTAGATCTGCTCAGTGACCGAGGGAGGTGCTGAGGAGGAGTTGTCTAGGATGACCTCCACCTTTTTGCCTTCGGGGACTGGGTGGTACAGTTTGCAAATGAACAGATGTGGGGAAAGTGGTAAATTTAGCTGTGGGGTCACTAAGGAACTGTCCACCCAGCATCTAATTAGGCTGGTCTGATACTTAGAGGTCTCATCTAAAGCTATAATTTACTGGAAGTTACCAGCATAAATAATAACAATGATGATAAAAGTAATTAACATTTATTAAATTGTTTTGTACCAGGTACCATTCAAAGTAACTCACATATATTATTATATTTTGCCCTCCCACACACAACTTTTAGACAAACATTGTCACTCACATTTTTATTTTTATTTTTTTATTTACTTTTTTTTTTTTTTTTTTTTGAGACAGGATCTCACTATGTCATCCTTGGTAGAGTGCTGTGACGTCACAGCTCACAGCAACCTCAAACTCTTGGGCTTAAGCGATTCTCTTGCCTCAGCCTCCCAAGTAGCTGGGACTACAGGCGCCTGCCACAACACTGGCTATTTTTTTGTTGTAGTTGTCATTGTTGTTTGGCAGGCCAGGGCTGGATTCAAACCCACCAGCTCTGGTGTATGTGGCCAGCGTCCTAGCTGCTGAGCTACAGGTGTCAAGCCTCACTCACATTTTTAAAAAGAGGAAACCAAGGCTAAGAGAATTAAGTATTAAGAACTTTCAGGAGATTCAGATGCCTGTAATTCTAGCATTCTGACAGGTCGAGGCAGGTGGATTGCTTGAGCTCAGGAGTTTGAGACCAGCCTAAGCAAGAGTGAGACCCGTCTCTATGAAAAATAGAAAAACCAGCCCCTTATTGTGGTGGGTGCCTGTAGTCCCAGGTACTCTGGAAGCTGAGGCAAGACAATCACTTGAGCCCAAGAGTTTGAGGTTGCTGTGAGCTGTGATGCCATAGCACTCTACCAGGGGTGACAAAGTGAGACTCTGTCTCAAAAAAAAAAACAAACAAACAAAAAAAAAACTTGTCAGAAGTTTCATGAGCCAGTTAGTGGCCAGCAAGAAAGTGGCAGGAACTATCCGAGAGCGAGTAAGTGTAAGACTTACACTTAAGCCACAGAAGGAGAAATGTTCAAGGAAAGATGCCCCACCACGGAGCCCGACGGGCAGTAGCTAGAGAGGAGAAAGTGCCAAGAAGGCAGAAGTGGCCACTAGTGTGAGACACCAGGAGGAGGTCCGGGGACCCTGAGTCGCTCCCACAGCAGTGTCAGCAGGAGGACGGGGCTGGGCAGCACGGCGCAGGCGGTCTGGGAGGGAGTGAAGGGAGGAGGCCGTAGGAGCCCAGGAAGAAACTTGACTAAGGAAGGAGAGAAAGTTGGGCTGCCGGGTTTTGGATTTTTTTAGCACAGCAAATGCTTGAATTTATTTCTAAATGTGAGGCAATTCAGGGAAGTGAGATGCTAGAAAGGAAGAGGTTGGGGAATCATTGAAGATGGGACAAGTCCATGCAGAGATAAGAGTGAACAGCATCCAGGGGGCAGGGTGGGGAGCGGGAAGGAATCTGCACCCTCTGAGCCTTGAGTGGAGGTGTGACTGCAGAGGTGAGTGAGTGGTCACAGGCTGGGGTGTGCAGGGAGCCCCTGCCTCTGGGTCCGGGCTGAAGCACTTGGGCAAGGCCAAGGAAAGCCATGAATGAGCCCTGGGAGAGTCACTAAGAGAAAAGGGAGGGGAGACAAGATGAAGAGGGGACAAACCATGAGGGGGAGGGAATTGCAGACCATAAAAAGCAAAACTGCACCTGTTGCATGGGGTAGCCTGGAGCCCACCCTAGTTCTGTGTGCCAAGCAGGCTTCCAGGGTCCATTGCTGGTCAGCTGTGTGGCTTCAGCACTCTATCTGTTCCTTGGAAGAGCCACATTCATGCTCTCAGGCCTGTGTAGAGAGGAGAGGAAATATTCCCCAGGAAAGGGACAATGTGTCCTAACAGAAAAGAGAATGAAACTTAGCCTGAGTGGGAATAAAGAAGCTAAATTTAACTGGTGAAGTCTGGACCCCATTGCCAACCAGCGACATGAGAACCTGGTGCTGACCACATCTGCCATTGACACAGATGATGGTGTGGGAGACACGGTCAAGACGAGGGCAGCGCTCATGGTGGCCTGCACTGGAATCTTCTGAGGATCCCTAAAAAGTGACTAATTGATCCCACCCTAGATGTTCTGATTTAACTGGGCTAGGCTATACAAGCAGGGTGTCTGCATTTTTAAAAGCTTTCTGCTATTGAGAATCACATGGCAAAACTTCCCCAAAGTGTTTTTATTCCTTTCTCTAAAGAAAACAAAATGGAGACCGAGGGTCTCTTGGAGGTCCTACACAAAAAGTCTTCCTTAGTCCTTTTTTTCTTTCTTTCTACCATTCTGCACAAGCCATGTGTGAGTCCTTTCTTGGGAATATCCAGAGGTTTATGGTTTTATATCTAGTCTGCTCTGGATGGTGAGAGAAATATAGTCTCACAAGTTTCCTGAATTAACTGACGTAACTCCCCGAACTCCTCTCCACAAGATTCCAATGTGTTCTCTTTACCTGATTCCATCACAGCCATTTCCCAGCGATGGCATGCCTGGTGCCCATCTGCTCCCTCTATGGGGCTGCCGTCACCACGGTGGAAGGTGTAGGAAGCATCAAAACCAGGATTCATCCAGTGCAGGTAGGAGGGGAGGAGGTCCGGACCAGGTGTTGGCACCCCCATAGTCTAATGCACCCCAGTTCACCAACTGTGAACCTCTTTGTGCTTTTCAGTTCCCATTTTGGTGCTTCATAGCTAGGGATAAGTTCAGAGATCTTCTCAAGGCTCCTTCATTGATTTTAATATATCTTAACCCCAAAAGACCTTTTCAGCCCCATCCTTGCCCTAAACTAAAATGAGAACCATCCAGACTAACAAGAAAAGAAAATGAAATAGAGATCCAAAGTTTATAGAAAATACTAGTGTTCTACCCCATTTCAAAATTACTTAACCCTGATGGAGAGGCCAATTATGTGTACAAATACTCCCCCAAAGGTCTGATAAGTAAACATATGCTACTCTACAAAGCACAGGTCAAATAACAGGGCTTGCTCAAGTCGAGAGGACTTTTTTAAAAAATGACAATGTTATTGTTATGTACTAAAATAGGGATTGAGTTTTAAAAGCAGTGTAGAGAAAGAAAATATTAGATAGCTATATTTTCCCTTGAGACTCTTTGCTTTGGAAGGCTATGATTGGAATAGAGAAGCCATTGACAGTGTGTTACCTTTGAAGGGCACTCGTTGGTACTGGACGGTATTAATTAATTCACTTTACTCTTTAGATCCTGGTTTCTTTATGAAATAGAAAGTGTAATTTAGAGGAAAAAGAAATGCTCTGGCATCACACTCGTGGGAGTTTACTGCAACTCATTAATTGCATGACCGTGAGATGGTCTTGACTCTTCATCATATTTAAAATTAGGATGATAATGATATGTACAGGAAAGTTACAAGAGTAAATGAATAGTGTGAACATTGGGTGTCTGCCAGCCATAGCTTTGACGACTTCTTGTTCTCGTTAAGGTCTCACCCACACTTGGCTCATCACTTTCACAGGTATGGGAGCACTGCAGGCTGCACTTGTCAAGTTTATTTCTTTCAAATCTGATAACCCACGTTCTTTGTGTGTCTAGACAGCCCTGGAGCAGACTTGTACTAGCTTGGCAAAACTGATTGTTAAATTTTCAGAAATTTTGCAAGCCAGTCTTTAAACACAGCCATTATTAAAAATTTAACTCTACCAACTTACAATTCAATAAATTTTAAAATAATCCCAGCCATGGTGGGAGTATTTATACTAGGAAAATTGGCAGAAGACACAAATCAGGGCTCTTTCTTTATCCCAGAGAGCCAGTTGTTAAAACATTCTCCAGCAAGTGTGTTTGCTGCCAGGTTTGTATGTCACATGTGAAACAACTTGCTGTCTACCAATAAATCCAGCACAGCCATATCTTCCTCCAGCATGCTAGCAATGTCTGTCCTTTCAGTTGAGCCAACATGAAGTATTTGGCTTTTGTCTTAGGAGCCACAGTGTTTGAGGAAAATGTTTATTTTAAAACATTTGAATTGAGCAGCACCTGTAGCTCCGTGAGTAGGGCACTGGTCCATACACCAAGTGTGGCGGGTTCAAACCCGGCCCCAGCCAAACTGCAACAAAAAAATAGCTGGGTGTTATGGCAGGTGCCTGTAGTCCCAGCTACTAGGGAGGCTGAGAATCGCCTAAACCCAAGAGCTGGAGGTTGCTGTGAGCTGTGACATCACAGCACTCTATTGAGGGTAACAAAGTGAGACTTTGTCTCTAAAAAAAATTTTTTTTTGAATCAGGGAACTGGCCTGTGCTCTGGAAGTAGTTGTTTGTTGAGGAACTCTGGGGCTGGTCACAAGGCTCCTCTCCATGGTCTTCTTTGCCAAGAAGCAATTCAGAAAACATTCTGGTGAAAATGTTGAGCCAACCTCGGACAGGTTATTCCTTGAACACCAAGAGAAGCCACTTGTGGGAGAAGTTGACCTTTTGGCGTTATGATCCAATTGTGAGAAAAAGAGCCCTCTTCATGGAATAGAAAAAAATATGCTCCCTTTAAACAATGGATTGAAAATGAATTTGATGTATAAATGAGAAGACTCGGGACATTCAAAAATCCTGCAGTATTGGCTGGGTGACCTAGCACTCTGGGAAGCTGAGGCAGGTGGATTGCTTGAGCTCAGGAGTTCGAGACCAGCCTAAGCAATATCAAAACCCTGTCTCTACTAAAAATAGAAAAACTGAGACAAGAGAATCTCTTGAATCCAAGAGTTTGCAGTTGCTATGAGTTATGGTGATGCTGCAGCACTCTACCTAGGGCGACAGAGTGAGCCTCTGTCTAAAAAAAAAAAGAAAATAAAATAAAAAATTCTGCAGTGTATAATAAAAGAAGAGGAAATGGCCCAGAATCCCTGCCTCTTGGAATTTGAAGGCCATTGTGAAGGAAAACAAGGCAGGGAAAGAAAGTTCTTCATTTTAGGACAGATGTCATTGCATCATATTTATTTACCTTTCTGGATATTTTTGAGGCCTTTAATAAAAATTTTAAATTGCCTAGAAAAGAAAAAAAAAAAAAAAAACCCTTGAACCACACCCAAGCATCCTGTGACAGGCTTAGGACTGACACCCGCAGAGGGACTCATGGAGTCATGTCTCCCATCTGTTCCTCCATGGAATGCAGTCCTTGTATAGAGTAGACAAAGTCAATTGTCGTTTCTCATTCTCCTTTTTTGTTGTTATGTTTGTATTGTTGTGGTATTTGAGTACATAAAGTTTTATGCATATAAATTAAAAGTGTGACTAGCTTAGCAAAAGTGAAAGCACTTCACAATTTTCAAAGCTCTCATATAGATTGTGTCATTTAATCCATCAAAAACTCTGTAATATAGTTGGGTACGGGGATGAAAATGACTTACTGGAGAATATGCTCAATGATTCATTCATTCATTCATTTATCCTCATAACCATCCTGTAAAACAGCTACATTTATCATCCAGGTTTTAATGACCAAAAAAAGTCAAGTAAGTCACCCAATGTCACTCAATCAATGAGTTGCAGTAAGGACCAAAACTCACAAGCTTGTGACTCCAGAGCATTTGACTCTAAACTGTATTTCCTATTTCACAGGATCTATAGAGTGAAGTGATTTAATTAACGTTTGCCAGTAGGCTTTTCTTAAGGGCAAAAATGCATATGATTTTATGAAATAAAAGTATTTTCCTTCCAGGGGACATATTTTACTCTGAAGTTATTTCTGGAAAGCTAATATGTAAGCAGCATGGTTCACTGGTGCTATTGTCTCCCAGGAAAGACTTGCCAAGTGCCATGGCACGCAGTGTGGGTTCTGCAGCCCCGGGATGGTCATGTCCATCTACACGCTGCTGAGGAACCACCCTGAGCCGACCCCTGAGCAGATAACAGAAGCCCTTGGAGGTGAGTCTCCTTGTTCCTCTGCAGGCAGAGCCCAGGGCAGAAAGTTTTAGAGTAACTAGGTACGGCAGTCCCAGCACATGGATAGAAGCTGAGACATGGATTTGGGGTTCCAGGCCCCTGGCCAGCAGGTAGGCCTCCTTAATAGCTGTCTGGACTCCAGTCCTTTCCAGGAAGGGCTGTTTTTGTTTTGGCAACAGTGGAATTGAGGTAATATTGGTTTTGTTATAAGACTTTTTCCCTTAGTGGGACCCTTTGTCACTCTGCACAGACATTGAAATGGGCTGTTTCTAACACTTTTTGTACAATCTTTTCCAAATGTAGAAATATGGGTAGGATGGAAGAATGAGATTTTGCTGTTTGTTTTTTTAATTAGCTTGATAGACTTATTCATTAACTTTAGTTACCAAAATTAACTTTGCAAAGAGAAAAAACTCTCAGATAGTTTATGTTTTTATGTTCTGGTTGGGTTCATGATACGTAATAAGATAGAGGAGATGTAGACAGTAATTAGTTTTCACAAACGAGTTCAGTGAACAATTCAATCTCATAGTTTACAATCAAAAATAAAAAGGACATTAACTAACATTGTAACAAATGTATCTAGTTTCAAACTAACTAATCCCTAGAAGAAAACTAAGACACAGGAAAACTCTTTGTCCGTTTCAAGAGACAGACCTAGACAGAAACTCAGAATAAAACTAAGTAAAAACCTAAATATTATGTAGCTAATATATAAATATTCTCTAATATTTTCCCTTATCATTCAACAACTTCTTCACTCAAAATTTTTTTGGTTTCTCAGCAAGTGCTATTAAAACTTGGACCTATAGTTTCAATTATAACTTGAATCAAACCTGAATGGATGTGATAGTGGATAATCTTTATTCAGTAATGTAACCCACACTAATGAGGTAGAGCTCTAAAAAGCAGAAACCTTAGGATCTGCCATGCTGTTTGTTTGTTTATTGGAATATGTACAGACAATCTCGCAGTCTTTTTCCAGATTCTATCCTGTAATTCATATAACAAATATCAAGAGGTAGTATTGTCAAGTTTGTCTAAATGCATGAAGTAGATAACCTCATTCTAGGTGTAAATAACTTGAAGAGTGTATTTTGGCCCCCAACCCATTTACTTGTGCTCTCTCTAGAATTATAAATGTTAGCCACACCAACAACCTTCATGTTCGTATTTTAAGGAAAACAATAACATCCATAATATAAAGTTCAAGGAAATGTAACTAGTGTAAGCACATAACTTCTTAGATACTCAACTGTTACCAAAGATTGCTTCATTTAATTTAGTCTTTTTGCTTCAAAACTAAAGGAGTACAATAGAAAATTTGAATTTCCATAATGTATTTTTCTTAGAAAGAAGCATTTCTGTAATGGGTGTGGTTAGCTTCCCTGTGGTGGGCCTTTAGGAGGGCTTGTAGACTTAGCACTGAATATGTGGTCTAGAAAGAAAACAAAATAAAAAACCCGGACACTGGCTCACACTGGCCGTGAACGTTGGCTTACAGTTTCGTTGCCTCTTAAATGCTTCCATTTCACAGCTTAGACCCCAAAGTTCCTTCTTCCATTCTAAAGAATTCCTAATCATGCCCTACTGTACTTTTTCTTTTTTTTCTTTTTTTTAATTTCAGCTTGCTTGTTCATTTTCTTTGAAGTACTCTTTATTTTGTTCATTTTCTTCTTCCTCTGGCGATGCTCTGTCCCACTGTTTTTGATGTTAGTAGAGACGGGGTCTTACTCTGGCTCACTGCTGGTCATACTGGTCTCGAACCTCTGAGCTCAGGCAATCCACCTGCCTCGGCCTCCCGCAGCGCTGGGACTACAGGCGTGAGCCTTTTTCTTCTTAGTAAAAAGGAAAGACAGATTATGGTGCTGGCAGCCCTTCTTGTGCATGTAGTTTCTTCCTAAATCATTCTTTTGCCAATATGAAAAAAGAGTATACCTGGGCAGCGCCTGTGGCTCAGTGAGTAGGGCACCGGCCCCGTATACCAAGGGTGGTGGGTTCAAACCCGGCCCTGGCCAAACTCGGGAGGCTGAGGCAAGAGAATCGCCTGAGCCCAGGAGTTGGAGGTTGCTGTGAGCTGTGACACTACGGCACTCTACCATGGACAATAAAATGAGACTCTCTCTCTACAAAAAAAAAAAAAAAACAGAGTATACCTGATACTGAAGTGGTCACATGACTCACTGGTACCAAGTTTCTGCAAAGCTTTACTTGCAGGTTTTGAAAATTCTCAAATCCTCACATAGACATTGTTCCTGAAAGTTTTAAGCTGTAATTGAACCCAGTTTTACATTAACTTGTTAGTATAAAAATAATACATTCCTATGAAGAAAAATGTCCAAAAAATTAAAAGACAGGGAAAAACTCATTCATAATTTTGCCACAAAGACACAACCACAGAATACTTTTGTGTTCTCCCAGTCTCTTTTGTGCCTAGGTTTTGTTTGCTTATTTGTGACGGTTATACACATAATTTTTAATTGTACGAACAATTTCGATGGTATAACATGAAAATTTTGCCAAGTTATTAAGACCTTTCATGAATATCATTTATATTGGCTTCAAATTTTGAATATAATTTTTTAATTTTATTTATTTACTTTTGATGAGAAGAGTCTCACTCTGTCACTCTGGGTAGAGTGCTGTGGCATCATCATAGTTCACAGTCACCTCAAATTCTTGGGCTTGGGCCTCCCTCTTGCCTCAGCCTCCCTAGTAGCTGGGACTACAGGTGCCCACCACAACAAGGCTAATTTTTCTATTTTTAGTAGAGATGGGGTCTCACTCTTGCTCATTCTGGTCTTGAACTCCTGAGCTCAAGCAATCCACCCACCTAGGCCTCCCAGTGCTAGGATTATAGGTGTGAGCCATCTCACCCAGCCTGAATATACTTTTTTTAAAGACAGTGGTTTCCCTCCCACTTTCTACCATATTTTGGATTAGTTGACTGATTAAAACAATACCAGGTAGTAACTGAACAGATTGTGCTGTGCTGGGGGCTCAAGAACAAGATTGTGTGAGAAAGGCATGATGATGGTCACACTGAGAATTTGTGGGTGTGGCAGATACACAGTTTAGGATCAGATTGGAAAATAAGGAAAGAAGGAAAAAAAAAACAACCCTTTCTTTCAGGAATAAAATGTAATCACTAGGTCTATTCTTCACTTGATCTTAGCCAAAATGCCGAGAAGCAATATAGGGTCTATTCTTAATGAACATCTCCAAGGGGAACATGTGTTCCAAAGAACTATCTTAGTGGTTTTAAGGAAGGAAGAACGTAATGACTAACACAGTTAGTTACTCCACTGAAAACAAGAAGCACAGATACACAATATATGCCTGTGTTATTCCCTAAAACGTGGTCCCTTCTCAATCAGGTAATTTGTGCCGCTGCACTGGATACCGACCCATTGTAGAAAGCGGAAAAACTTTCTGTGTGGTAAGTTTTAAAAGAAGAATATTCATTCTATTGACTTAAAATACTAATGAGCCTTTGCATAAAATAATCATTGTACCCAATCTTTAAAATAACCCCACGTTGGCCATGTTTCAATGGTTTCTAACCATTGAAAGTTGTTAAAAGCCACTGTTGGTTTCTTTTTTAATAAACTCTTGCTGCAGAAAGACAAGGGCCCAGGGGAAAGAATCACCCAAACACCAAGATATGAAGGAAGGGGTTTATTTCAGCCTGCAGAGCCCTGGTAGACTAGAGTCCAAAATGCCCGAGCTCCCCAATCAGCTCTGTCCTTGTCGTTTTATGGGACTCAAGAGGAGACAGACAAGGAATTATCATATTGCCTGTCATTGGAGATTTTAAAACATGCATGTAGGAAGGTGGGCACAGGATTTACAGAAGGGGAAGCAAGTGTCAGTTTAAAGGTCCCAGGAAGCTAAGTTTCTACAAATTCTTAAGAGCTGAGTCACTGTGGGGAGGACTTTGTAGGAGTGTCCTTGGGCTTCTGTGAGAAGCCTTTTGTTCTTTCACACCTTATTTTTCCGGGTATCCTCTCTCACTCTTAGTATCTATCTTGTTTTTTGTTTTTTGTTTTTTGAGACAGAGTGTCACTTTGTTGTCCTCGGTAGAGTGCCATGGCATCATAGCTCACAGCAATTGCCTTGGGCCTAGGCAATTCTCTAGCCTTAGCCTCCCAAGTAGCTGGGACTAGAGGTGCCTGCCACAATGCTCAGCTATTTTTTTTAAGAGACAGTCTCATTTTGTCACCCTCAGTAGAGTGCTATGGCATCACAGCTCACAGCAACCTCCAACTCTTGGGCTTAGGTGATTCTTTTGCCTCAGCCTCCCAAGTAGCTGGCACTATAGGCGCCTGCCACAATGCCCAGCTATTTTTTGTCGCAGTTATCACTGCTATTTTAGCTGGCCGGGACTGTGTTAGAACCCGCCCTCGGTATATGGGGCCAGCGCCCTACCCACTGAGCCACAGGCACTGCCCCAGTATCTATCTTGTTTATAGCCCTAAATTTGGCACTTTCCTAAAAAGTATAGAATAAGGTTCCTGACTTCAAGAAATGCATACTCTACAGAATAAAATGAAACACAGAAACAATTAAAATATAATTGAAAAGCAACATGTTGAAAGCTCAATATATCCCATATATCATGCACAGAAATCTCAAAAGAACGTGGATTCAAGAGAGTTAAACGAATGGGAAGGAAAGAGACATAGGAGACTTAATAGAGAAGGGGAATTTAGAGCTTGGTCCTAAAGTAAGTGATAGAAGTGAATGATTTAAAAAAAAGTAGAAAATTTCAAATAAGAAAATGCATGGTAGGGTGACACCTATGGCTCAGTGGGTAGGGCACCAGCCCCATATACTGAGGGTGGTGGGTTTGAACCCAGCCCCAGTCAAACTACAACAAAAAAATAGCTGGGCGTTGTGGCAGGCACCTATAGTCCCAGTTACTTGGGAGGCTGAGGCAAGAGAATCACTTAAACCCAAGAGTTGGAGGTTCCTGTGAGCTGTGATGCCATAGCTCTCTACCTGGGGTGACACAGTGAGCCTATGTATAAAAAAAAAAAAAAAAAATGAATTATGTGTAACTTCACTTAATCAAAAACATTCAAGGTTTATCAGTTCTTTCAAAATACTATAAAGTCTTTGAAAAGGTGCGTGTTTATGCCACTAATGAATTTTGAGAAGTTTTACAAACTACATTACGGTTTGACCTAAAGTCCTAGGTGAGATATTATTCATATTGAACTGTATGAATGGCCAATATCCTGCCATTTTTGACCTTCAAAAACAGCCAAGTCTTCATATGATTCAACCTATAACTGTGATTATTTTCCTGTAGATAAGATATATACAAATATATAGATTAAAAATAGATATTTTTACTCTCACAAAGTCTGGGTCCCCATATTGAGCCACTTATTATACTTATTATAGTTCCTTTATTATGTACAACATTGTCCCCAAATCCAAATCCCTTCTTTACTCTGTAGTAAATGACCTTTCACGTATAAATATATCAGCTGCCACTGTTGCAGCATTTCTTACGTGTCAGACCCTGCATTGAACTTTCCTCATATCTAAACTCTAACAAATGCGTTTGGGATGGATTTTATTATCCTAATTTAATAAACTCAGCCTACCTCACATGTGTCAAAGCAGGAACTAGAACCCAGGTTTCCTTGGCTCCTTGTAGAAGCGTGATGTCTCCAAATCACCACAGACCCTTAGGTAGTATTTGCACATTGAAACGGGCAAACACCAGTAATTGGTCTGATAGTTGCCATAACTGACAGATGAATTAAAACCAAAAACACTACTTTAGGTCTTCGTAAAATGTCCTGAAAATTAAGGTTAAATGGTTTAGGGATTGAACCATCCAAATAGGTCAGATGACTCCAATCACATCCAAGCAAACTTAGGTTTTCAGTGTATTTATACTTGTGTATATATACTTACATGCAGTCTGTCTACCCAGGTCTTTATTAAAGATACATGCTGTGTCACTCTGTTTGGGTTTTTATTTACCACATTATAACTCAACTCCATTTATCTCACTTCCAGGAGGAAGCCTTAGCTGACCCTCTGTTATCTGTCCCGCCTCTCATCTCCTTTGCCTTCCCCTGAGACTTGAGTGACACAGTTTACGACAATGAATGAGCATGGCTGTGCACTCCTGTAGCTTTCCCTAATTGCTCAGAGACAGACTAGCTTGTCACCTGCCCTGCCAGGTACTTGGGTAAATGTTTAAACAATTAAGCAGTGAATTTGATTTAAACTGCATTACTTCCTAAGGAATCAACTGTTTGCCAAGTGAAAGGATCAGGAAAGTGTTGCATGGATCAAGAAGAGCAGTCTTTTATGAATAGACAAGAAAAAGTAAGTGTCTAGCTTTTCCGCTTCACTTGGGCTCGACTGAGAAATACCCACATAAACCCAGATGTATTCCTGGCCTCTATTTCTTTTCAGTGAGCGAAGTGTAAAATAAGTGAGTGCTGGGCATAAACAGCCTTTATGAGCTGCCCAAATCAGCAAGCTGGTGACATGCTTGAGGCCGATCACCAGAGAAGGCTGTTTTCCTTCAGTACAACTTTCTAAGCCTTTACCTGGATTTACCAACACTGCCCCCCACAAGCATGCTGAGGGGCTAAACAGTGATGCATCTTCATGTTCACAGCAAAACAAAAAAATATATAAGAACCAGCACAGACATTTAGAATTCCATTTCTGATGCCAAATGAGGAAAACCCAGGGTCCAGAAAATCTGCCAGGGAAATCAGCCCATGTTCCTGGGAGGGTGGGAAGAATCCCATCCAGGGGTGCCCTAGAACTCTGGCACCTCCATTTTGTGTCAGGGGTATTGGAGGTAAAGGCCCCAACTCTTAAGTCTTACACTTAACGATTTCTGTACCTTTCTCAATAACTCTGAAGTTGTATTTGTATTTTGTTTTGTTTTATTGAGATATGTACCAAACTGTATAATGAAGATGAATTCCAGCCCTTCGATCCATCCCAGGAGCCTATATTCCCTCCTGAACTGATAGTAAGACATTTACTTTTGTTGTCTTGTAACAGAATGTGGTGTGTGCCTGTTGTTTACACTGTGGAATTACCAAGTTTTAGACGTTAACTTGAAAGTACTACACATGTTCAACACAATAATAGACTAATAACCCTTTTTTAGGGACCCATTCGGCTCTACTATAAATAGTTCAAAGCAGACAGTTTCAAAGAGTGGTGAGGCCAGGACCTGGGGGATGCTGTTGTTCAGCCCCTTCAGCGGAAGACCCAGAGGTCAGAGGGTGGGGATTTGCCCAAGGTCACACAGCAACACTGTGAGATGTCTGTAAGGCAACTTGCCAAACTGGTGAACTAAGAATCAGATGACACTTAGGATAGTGGAATTACACTATTCTTACAATTGGCTGTGGTGATTTCAACTCAAGGGAGGAGAAAGAAGCAGAGAAAATAATGTCAATAGTGTGGTATGCCCACTGGGCCACTATGGCCTGGAGAGAGCACGAGATGAGAGAGAGGGTGCTACTGGCCGCCCAGAGGTGTCAGTCCCCATGAACCCCAGAGAGTGTGAGAGCGTGGACACTCCGAGTGTGAATCTACTGTTTAAAATCGTATCTATAGGTATAGATACATATGAATGTATGTACATCTCTTTATGTATATATTTATCTATGTAAGCGGGTGTGTATGTGTGTGTATAGACAGAGAGAGAGAGTTGTTAAAAAATCAACTTACAGATACCTGGTGGATTTTAAGCCATTATTTTTGAGGAGAATTTTGCCTGTACGCAGTTTTTGTCCTCCAGAAAACCTAATCCCCAAGCTGAGTCTCCTTGAGTTGCTTTTTGGGCAGAAGGAGAGCCGGGCCGAGGCGTTCATCACTCCGGGCTGCTCCCACCTCACACAGGCACTTCACAAACACATGCAGAGTTACTCTGTGTCCGGGTTGATGCATGCCCGTCACAAGGCTTATTCATGAGTGCCCACATGGATCTTATCAGTCTGGGTGGTTTCCTGATCCCTGAAAAGTTGGGTCTTCTCAGAAAGCTAAACCAGTGGGCTAAACCCAAGCTAACCCATGGATATACTCATGGTTTGTTGTTCAAGAATCTTCCATGAACGCATGTTGACTTTGCATCTCTGCAGAGAATGGCAGAAGATCCGAACAAGAAAAGGCTGATGTTCCAAGGGGAGAGGACCACCTGGATCACCCCTGCTACCCTGAACGACCTTCTGGAGCTCAGAGCCAGTTTCCCCACAGCCCCGCTTGTCATGGGGAACACTGCAGTGGGTAGGTGGCTTAGATGAGATACCCTAAACATCTCTGTCCCATTTTCATTAATGATGTCTGTGGTGCTTTAGAATGTTTATTGCTTTCCTTTGGAAATGAGTCGTTTATGTCACAGTTTTTGCTCAGGATTATCAGTAAGCAACCTTTATTCGCATCTGTTGTCCTCCTTTCTAATTTTTCTCATTAGTTTAAATACTTTTCCCCTTCAGGACCCAGCATTAAATTCAAAGATGAATTCCATCCAGTTTTTATATCTCCACTTGGGCTTCCAGAACTATATTTTGTGAACACCACAGATGCTGGTAAGCACCTTCTTATTTTCGAGTAAAATGTAGCCACTGGCTGTTGGTGACATTAGCAATCAACCACACACACTGGGCGATTTGAGCACTCCGTAGACTATCTGATCGCATTTATTCATTTACGCATTCAAAACCATTCATTGAGGACCTACTGTGTCCACTGAGTACCACATTGCCATAGGAGCCTGGGGGCCCAGGGCAGATGCCACCTAGGTCAGCCAGGGACAGGGGGCTTGACCCAGTAGGAAAACCTACGGCATCTGTTGTTCAGTAGGAAAGGTTCTAGCCACATGTTACTCCCGGATTCACAAGTTTGTTTGAAGCTAATCCCCACACACACACACTCACATGCACACACACATAAAAAAAGTCTGGGCCATAAGATTTAAGATGTAGCTGTGAGCAACAATCTTATTATCTCTTGATCTCAGAGCAGCTCTGGGAGGTAGGCTTCACTGGTTGGTATCTCGGGAAACATAGAATCAAAGGGCTTATGCAGCTTCCCCACACGGCTAGACCACATGCCTGCCAGCTAAGTCGGGACTAGGTCCCAGGTCTCCTGCCTCCTCTATGTAATGCAGTGATAAGACTTAACTCACTGGACACTACCCAGGCTTTCAAAGGATCACAGGCTACTGGAGGCAAACTCCATAAAACAGGGTTCTCCCTATAAGCAAAGAGAAATCAAGAGGTAATTGCTTGCTAACATCTTCCACCTGCCAATCTCAAGTTGGTCTGCTCATGACCCCTGCCTGGACTGGGGGTCGATTTTGTTTGCAGGTGTGCGTATGGGCTGTGATTTTTTTTTTTTTTTAACCTGTTGGAAATTCTACATCAACAGATTAGCAGGAAGAGATAGGCAGGCATCCTCAAACTGCGGCCCGCGGGCCACATGAGGTGGTGTGATTGTATTTGTTCCCATTTCTTTTTTTTACTTCAAAATAAGATATGTGCCATGTGCACAGGAATTTGTTCATAGTTTTTTTTTAAACTATAGTCCAGCCCTGCAATGGTCTGAGGGACAGTGAATTGGCCCCCCGTTTAAAAAGTTTGAGGATGCCTGAGATAGAGCAAAGGGAACCAGTCAAGTACGGCAGACGGCTAGCAAGGAGGTGTGGGAGCATGAGGTTGGGGGGCGTAGAGGGATGGGGTGGGTGGAGTCTGCACAACCAGGTCCCTGCTTCGCACCCTTTTCTTCATTATCACCCAGCTCAGGAGCCATAGACACGGTTCCCCTAATCATCCCTCCCTCAAATTTCAACACAACAAATAACTGTGGATCTGTTTGTGTACAGAATGTGTATTGGTGCTTTATACCCAGAAGGTGTCAAAAAGGTATACACATTTTAAGGAAAAAATCATATTAGATTCGTAATACTCAGGTCACACTTGACTTCTGCAGTTACAAGAGGTTCCCGACGTGACTTGTATTCATCTTTTGTTGTTGGTATATATTGAATATTACAACTTTAATACAGTTTTTTTTCTTTAAAATGTGTATACGTATTTTGGCACCCTCTGGATATGAAGAGTAAGATTTTTTCACTCCCTTGGGGCAGTACTGCCGCCACTGAGAATGCCTGGAGTAGAGGACATCAGTAGTGAAATCATGGCCCATACGCACACCTGCAAACAAAACCGGCCCCTGGTCCAGGCAGGGGTCTGCGCTTATCTCCTTCATAAGTGGGGAAAGAGGCAGATGTGCAACGCACATTCTGCGGGTCAATTTCCTCTTAGATTTCATGATCTTTAAAAATATGATGGGACCAAAGCTGGAAATTTCATACTTGATCCATTTATTCGGGAAAACTGAATTGGGAATAAATGAAGCAGTGAACATGAGCTGTCTGTGGTTGACATGTGCTAAGACGTACAGCATATGTGAGTAAGCATGTGCCCGAGACAAAGGATCCGGTATTCAGAATTGGGGAACAAAGCAAATTGCCAGCAATACCTTTATTTTTGTTTTTAGCAATCTCTTTAATTATCTTTGGTTTTTGTTATTCCAAGTAAATATGAGAAGAGAAGATATTTGAAAGAATGTTTCTGTGCATTTCCCTTCAAATTCACATTCCACTACTCTATTTTCAGGGGTGACAATAGGTGCGGGGTACAGCCTGGCCCAGTTGAATGACGCCTTACGTTTTATTGTTTCGGAGCAACCGAAGGAGAAGACAAAGACCTACCGAGCTCTCCTGAAGCATCTGAGGACTCTGGCAGGAGCCCAGATTAGGAATATGGCCGTGTGTTCTCTATTGGTTTATAAAATAAGTCGCAGTTATAGGCAGCCACACAGTTCTGTGCAGTTTCACAACTATTACTCTGAAGGAATCCAGAGTCGATGTGGAACGTGCTTGTACAATATGAGTGTGAGCATGTGTGCCACAGTGCGCGATTCCACATTGCGTGTGTGTCCAAGGTGATGGACATCATGTGTGTGTGTGTTCAAGGTGAGAGGTATCGTGTGTGTGTGTGTGTCAAAAGTGAGGGGTATCATATTGTGTGTGTATCCAGGGTGAGAGGTTTCACACTGTGTGTGTATCTACAGTGGGTGGCCCATGAGACGGTAAGATTCTGGTACTGACGTCAGAAGATCCTGGACAAGGCACTTGAGCCCTGTAAGCCCCTGTTCAGGGTAAGGGGAGATGTTAGGCAAAGGGCACAAAGTTGTAGTCAGGCAGGAAAGAGAAGGGTTAGTGATCTGTTTAGTTACTAATAATGGGCTGTATATTCCAAAATTGCCAAGAAAGTAGATTTTAAATATTCTTACCACAAAAAACAATAAGTATGTGAGGTGATGGATATGTCAATTGGCTTGATTTAATCATTTCACAGTATATATACATATCATAACATCACATCGTGCCCTGCAAATATATACAATTATTTGTCAATTTAAAATTTTAAAAATGAAAGTGAAAACTATGGAACAAAGTAAGAAGACCAAAAAATTAAAATGTAACTAAATGAGCTGACTCTAAAGTCTGTGAAATACGTCTTCTCCAGGGAACGATAACCAAACGCACACCATTCCAATGTCAGCTATGGCTGACTCTCCTCTCTTAGACCTTTGCCTCAAGGTCAAATTCCAAAGATGTATATCCCACACGTCTATTCTTGGATGCCCTCAGTTGTCTAGCTTATCAGGGTTTCCTTGTTATTGAAGATTTAAGAATAATTGATCTGAACCACTTCTTCTTTTTTTTTTTTTTTTTTTTTGCAGTTTTTGGCTGGGGCTGGATTTGAACCCACCACCTCCAGCATATGGGGCCAGCGCCCTACTCCTTTGAGCCACAGGCACCACCCTGAACCACTTCTCATTTCATACATGCTGGGCAGTTCAGCAGGATTAGCCGCCCCCCCAACCCCCATGCTTCATTTCTCCTGATGCTCTCTGGCCCCCTGCTGACTCTCAAAACCCACTATGTATTTCCACCTTCTGCATCTTCTACCCTTTTCAGAACCATGCTGCTCCTCTCAACCTTGACTTGTCCCCTTAAGACCTCTGGAGGCCCCTGTTCGGGGTGCTGGGGGGAGCAGGCCTGAGGAAGCGGCTCCGTACCACAGCCATGCAGCAGGCACTTTGGATTCAATGTCCCAGTCCCAGTTGTTTAGGGTTTACTCGTGTCCAGCCTCTCCACCCCTCCATGATGTTGGACACCCTGTCTCTCCTGTGGCCATACCCCCTTTTCTCTAACCTGCCAACACCAGCCCCCAGATTCCTCTTCATTTCCCTTTTTGTCTTCCTGGGTAAACAGGCCTATCACAGAATGAATCTAAACAAAGCCAAATGCTCACCAGGGTCAGTTCTCAAAAAAAATTTTCCTCCTGATTGCACATGAAAGAGAAATAATTTTCTTGAGTTCTAAGTTTGGATAGGGTTAGGAGTGGGAATCTTACGCAAAGTACTGCCTAATCTATTTAACTGCCCCCAAACTCTGCCAGATCTTTCTGCAAAGGGAACGAGAGAATTAAATACTTACACAAGATCCCTGTGTATATAATCTCTTACTTGTCAAGAAACTAAGAGTAGCTTTCTAAATGTCATCTTTTTTGATCTAGACTATAGGAGGACATGTGGTGAACCGGCCTAATTTTTCTGACCTGAACCCTATTTTAGCAGCAGGAAACGCTACCATCAATGTGATGTCTAAAGGTAAGACTCTGGGGCAAAGCTTTAGGCATTTTTTAATTTTACACTTGCCACTGTCAGTTATGTAGCTCCTGATATGACGTGGGGACCAAGCGTAGCAATTTAGATGCACGTGCCATCTGCGTCACCTCACGCCTGAGAAGCTGCCCTCAATCCTCCTGCTCACCAGATGCTCCGTGTCACACAGATCAGATACTTCACTGCACCTGACGATTGTCCTTAAATATCTGGCCACATTTACAATCAGTCCAAATTATAGTATGAAAGCAGTTGAAAAAAATTAATGAGAAATATCTCTGTGGTTTTAAAAGTTACAGCATATTTCTCTCATAAAGATGGCAATTTTTCTTATAGGACTCTTCGTTTTAAGCACAAATTTCTGGGGACATATTTCTCACTCCTTCTCTTTTTATTCCAAAACATTAGGAGCCTTGTGGAGGGAAAATGATTTAAACTTGATGAAATAGAAACAAATACAGATTATTATAGGGCTATTGATGTAAGATATTTTCTTTGTGATTAAAATTACATTTAAAAATACTGTGGCTCAAATAAGAGTAGGATAAACTGTTTAAGAATTCACAGTAACGTGCTGTACAGGCTTGGATCCTAGGAGCAACAGGCCAGACCATATAGCTCAGGTATGTGTAGGCTATGCCGTCTGGGCTTGTGTAAGGACAGGCTATGATGTTCCCACAGTGATGAAAGCACCTCAGGATATATTCCTCAGAAGGTGTCCCCATCATTAAGTGGCACATGACTATCAGAAATCTCACCTCTGCCCCTAGTCCCATCCATAGATCTTCGGAAAGGTCACTTCACCTCTCTGGACCTCAGTCTTCCCATCCGTGAAATATGTACATCATACTGGGTTGTTTCCAAACAGCTTTAAAGTCCTTCAAGGCCAAAATTTGTGAGTAGTGTATAATGGTCTATAGCAGGCGTCCTCAAACTTTTTAAACAGGGGGCCAATTCACTGTCCCTCAGACTGTTGGAGGGCTGGACTATAGTTTATTAAGAAAAAAAAAAAAAAAACTACAAACAAATTCCTATGCACACTGCACATATCTTATTTTGAAGTAAAAAACAAAATGGGAACAAATACAATTCACACCGCTTCATGTGGGCCGTGGGCCGCAGTTTTAGGATGCCTGGTCTATAGGAACCAGAAAAGACTTTTCAGCTTACATTCCCCAACCCCAACATTGCACAACCAAAGATCTCAAAGCTTCTGGGACTTGCACCAGGTGACCCAGATTGGGAGTTGGGAAGAGACCTGTATCCACCATACTCGTAACTGGTGCTGGCTGTGTATTCTGCAATCTGGTAAGCTCATCCTAATCAAGATCATTTCTCTAACAGATGGACAAAGGCAGATTCCTTTAAATGGCCCTTTCCTTGAGAGATCACCTGAGGCCGACCTGAAACCAGACGAGATTGTGCTGTCTGTTTCTATTCCCTACTCTACTCGGGTGAGGCTCCCCAGAGTCACCCCCCAGCCCCGAGCAGCAAGCAAACAGACAGGCTTCCAGGGGCAATGGTGTCCTCTGGTTAGAGCCAGCTGGTTTAGGAAGACAATTTGGGCTGCAGCACAGGGAGGGGTAAATTCCCAGAAGACCATTTGATTTGCTTTCACATCAGGGCCATGTTATGAGGTTTACGAGCCCTAGACACTTCTGCCTTTGTGGATCCCTTCCTCCACAAAAAATTCTATCATATAAATGTATATATGTGTGTGTGTATATGTGACTATGACAGTAGAAAGATGAGTATAAGCCTGGCTGCATTCAGTATTCCATATACATTATTATATTCATTTTTTTCTTTTGATTTTAAAAGACATTAAAAATAAGACACTTTTGGCTTGGTGCCTGTAGCTCAGCAGCTAGGGTGCCAGCCACGTACACCAGAGCTGGCGGGTTCAAATCCAGCCCCAGCCTACAAAACAACAATGACAACTACAACCAAAAAATAGCCAGGCGTTGTGGCAGGCACCAGTAGTCCCAGCTACTTGGGAGGCTGAGGCAGGAGAATTGCTTAAGCCCAGGAGTCTGAGGTTGCTGTGAGCTGTGACACCACAGCACTGTACCCAGGCTGACATCTTGAGACTCTCTCAAAAAAAAGAAAAAGACATTTCCAATGGCCTAAAAGTATCCTGGGCCCTGACCTTTTGTGTGAGTTGAATTTCTGGTTTCAGATAAACAAGCATCTTAGCCATCATTGAGTAAGTCTAAAATCAATGTAATTTACTAACCATCTACTGATCTATATCCCAGTCACAGTGCTAAACCCAGGAGACACTGTACAGGTTTATAAGACATGGATGGGATCTTTTCCTCCAAGGTCCCTAAATATAACAGAAAGGGCTTGAAATAGGAAATGACTAATCATCCCAGCAGGAAATGGGAGGACGAAGAGCCAGTCAGAGTGTCTCTGGTGACTGGGAGAGTCCTCCCCTGGAGTGGAGAGGGAAGGGAGGCAGTTAGGGCAGACATGGAAGATGGTCTCCTTTGAAGCAGTGGGGAGAAGGGAGTGGCCATTCTGGGCAGGTGCACACAGGGGTGGAGGGTAGCAGGCTGGGAGCCAGAGAGCAGGCCGAGCACTGGAGCAGCCTGGTGAGATGAGGTGGGAGGGAGGCTGGGCTCCATCACCAAGCACCTCCTTTGTTCCATCAAGGAGTTAGCAGATGACCACCCTTGAAGGTTTGAAAGCAAAGTAAAATTTAAATTAAAGTGGTATTTGAAGAATATTGATCCAGTGGAAAGAAGACAAACTGGTTGTGGGACAGACTAAAGGTTGAATGATCAGTTAGGAGGCTGATGTAGTAACTCAGGTGGGAGATGGTAATGTGGTGGTGGCAACAGGATGGAGAGGAAAGTCCACTGATCAGTTCAGCAGAGTAAATATGAACAAGATGTCTCAAACACTACCTTATCACCCCAGGGTGTTTTTATTGTTATTTATTTATTTATTGAGACAGGGTCTCTCTCTGTTGCCTCAGCTACAATGCAGTGGCATCATCATAGCTCACTGCCACCTGAATTTCTGGGCTCAAGTAATCCTCCCACCTGTCTCTCAAGTTGCTGGGACTGTAGGCATACTCCACCACACCCAGCGAATTTTTCTATTTTTTGTAGATATGGGGTCTTGCTCTTGCTCAAGCCGGTCTCAAACTCCTGACCTCAAATGATCCTCCCACCTCAGCCTCCCAGAGTGCTAGGATTACAGGTGTGAGCCACCATGCCTGCCCACCAGTGTTAATTCTATATCAAAAATGTTTTATCCTTCCCCCGCACCAAGAGGCTTCCCCACTTCATGGCTGTAATGTTCCATTCTAATAATGAGATCCAACCTGAAATGACGGATTTGGGCCTAGAAAGAACTTTAGAGACCATTTGGGCTTTCAATCTTTTTCTTTTTCTTTCTTTCTTTTTTATTTATTATTGATTGATTGATTGATTTAATTTATTTTTGATAATAGAATGCTTTATTCAATGAAATGTCCATAGAATACCAAGCTAAAACAGATAAAAATGAAGCTATGGTAGTTCAATCGCAGAGGCATCCTGTCTCCCAATCTTCTCCTAATCCCACTCTGCAGCCACCTGAGCAAAACCAACCTTCTCATTTTAAAGACAATTAAGGCCCATACAGTTCAAGTCACTTCCCTCAGGAGGTATGGGATGATTAGGAGTTGAAAGGCATAGTAGAGCTTCGCAGGTAAGTTCAGACCCTGGAGCTTTGGTTTAAACTTCAGCTCAGCCACTTACTGTGGGACATTGTGCAAGTTATTTAACTCCTTTGTGTCCTCATCACAAACTGGAAATGAGGGGCGTTGGTGTAAGGAGCAAATATTGAACATATATGCGGCACATAGGAGGGTGCTTACATACAGCCAGCACCTTGGGCAAGAGCAGCGCCCATGTGACATGTCACTCTATCAGTGATGGACCCTTTTCATTACAAATAATCATCAAAGTGCTGCTGTCCGGCCCTCAGTGGGGATGAGCACTAACTGTTCTGAGTGATTTTCTATCTCCAGTGGCATTTCGTGTCGGGACTCCGGCTGGCCCAGCGTCAGGAGAATGCCTTTGCCATTGTCAATGCCGGGATGAGTGTGAAGTTTGAAGACGGCACGAACATTATCAAGGAACTTCGAATGTTCTACGGAAGTGTTGCCCGCACCATCGTCTCTGCCAGCCAAAGCTGCAAGCAGCTCATTGGCAGGTGTGTCACCACATCTGGAACATGACACTCGGGCCTTTCTGGTGTTATCTTTCTAATGAAAATAGCACTTGGGAATTTTTTTCTGATTATAAAAATACGTATAATTATCTAGAAAATTTAAGCTCTGCAGAAAAGTATAAAGAAAATGTAAAGCCACCCAAAAGTCAACTCTTTCAAGGTGCAGTGATTCTTTTATTGCAGGAGTCTGTAATAAGATTAGTGCACAAATTACATGGTTTGAGTACATGTTATCTTTAAATTCTCACTTTTAATTCATAATAAGCAAATGTCTCCAATACTGTGCCCTAAAACATCTGAAAATGTCCTTAAACCACATAGAAAAGAAATACTCAAAAAGGTTAAATGGCCTGCCTTTCATCACTGTCTCTAGCATTTGAGAAGTTTTTAAAATTCTTCCCACTAGTGCTTTTACCATACCTTTTACGCACCCTATGCCATTGTCAACAATTAAAACTTAATGAGATTTTCTTCTCAGACACAAAAATAACTCTATACTTACTAAAGCAGTTTTGTAGAAACTTTCACTTGAGAAATATTTTACAACTATCTTCAATAATTCAGTTATTTACCAAATGCAGTGGAACTGCTGTAGACGGCCACCTCCTACAATGACCATCTCCTTAAGTTGCCCTAATTTTCATAGACCAGACAGGTACCTCCTAGGGCCTAGTTCCTTATGTTGACCACCTCGTATGTTGACCAGTTTATTACAGTCCCTGGATGGTGGATTGGCATAGGTTCTACTGTATTTATTCAGCATAGTGTGTGTGCCCGACACTGGTCATGTTGCTGGAGATACAGCAGTGAACAAGATAAAAGTCCCAGACCCAGGAAGCTTAGTTTTAGTTATTTGTTTGGTAGAGACAGAGTCTCACTTTGTCGTCCTCGGTAGAGTGCCGTGCTGTCACAGCTCACAGCAACCTCCAGCTCTTGGGCTCAGGCGATTCTCTTGCCTCAGCCTCCTGAGTAGCTGGGACTACAGGCGCCCACCACTGTGCCTGGCTATTTTTTTTT
>CAUYPK010147852.1:0-19141 GCA_963574355.1 Loris lydekkerianus
AATGTTTATTGCAGCCCAATTCATAATTGCTAAGTCATTGAAAAAGCCCAAGTGCCCATCGATGACATGATCTTATTACAAAAAAATCCTAAAAACTATCAAAAATGCTAAAACAAATACACAAATGCAATAAAGTTGTAGGATACAAAGTCAACATACAAAAGTCAGTTGCATTTCTTTTAACAACCAACTATCCTAAAAAAAATTGAGAAGACAATTCCATTTACAATATATTCAAAAAGAAAAGTGAAAAATAACGAAGAAAGTGAACAATATGTCCATTGAAATCTATAAAACATTGATGAAAGAAACTGAAGACAACAAAGGGATATATGGAAAGGTATCCACATTCAGATACTAGAAAAATTAATGTTATTAAAAATGCCCATATTACCCACAGCAATGTGCAGATTCAATTCAATCACTATAAAAATCCCAATGGCATCTCTTAACAAAAATAGAACAAAAAATCCTAGAATTTGTTATGTAACACAGAAAACCCCAAATAGCTAAAGCAATCTTGAATAAGAACAAAGCTGGAGGTATACACTTTCTAACTTTGAATTACATTACAGAGCTGTAATAATCACAATAGTGTGGTACCAGCATAAAAAAAAAAAGACTGAGAAACCAATGGAACAGAATAGAGAGCCAAGAAATAAGCCCATCGACATGTGGGCAAAGGTGCCAAGAATACAAAATGGGAAAAGGGTAGTGTCTTTAATCATTGGTGTTGGGGAACCTGAACATCCGCATGCAAAAGAATGAAATTGGATGCTTATCTTAAATCATACACCAGAAATCGACTCAAAATGGACTAAAGACAAACTCAGAAACCTCAAAACTCCTAGAAGGGGGAAAGGGAAGGACAGCAGGGGGAAAGAGGAGAGAGAGCTGAGGAGAAGAGGAAGAGGTTTGGTAAGTTCATAGGCATAATGTAGGGTACACAGCACACCTCCCGGGTGAAAGGCTCAACTACAACTTGGACTTTACCTAACAAATGTAAAAGATGTAACCTAATAGTTTGTACCCTTATATTAAGCTGAAATTTTTAAAAAACCAAAAACCTCCTAGAAGAAAACACAGAGGGAAAGCTTCATAACATTGGGTTTGGCGATAGCTTTTTGGATTTGATGGAAATACAGGTAACAAACTAAAAAGGAACAAAATGACAAAATGAAAAGGCAGCCTACAGAATAGAAGAAAATATTTGTAAGCCATATATCTAATAAGAGGGTAATATCTAAAATATATAAGAAACTCAAACAACTCAGTAGCAAACACAAAAAATAACATGATTTTAAAATAGGGAAATAGACGTTTCTTCCAAAGACATATAAATGATCAAAAACTATGTGAAGGATAATCAATAGCATTAATCATCAGGGAAGTGTACATCAAAATCACAATGACATCACCTAACACCTGTTAACAAAAATCAAAAGATAGCAAATGTTAGTAAGGATAGGCGAACTTTTACAATGTTGGTGAAAAAGTAAATTGGTGCAGCCATTATGGAAAACAGTAAGGAGGCTCCTCAAAAAATTTGAAAATAGAACAGCCATACCTGAGGCAGCAATATCATGGGTGGGTATATCACAAAGGAAATAAAATCTCTGTCTCAAAAAGGCAGAGTCATCCCACGTACATCACAGCACTATTTACAATAACCAAGACATAAAAACAACCTAAATGTTCATCAACTGATGAATGATGAAAGAAACTGTGACATGTCCCACACAAACACACACACAATGGAATATCATTCAGCTTTACGAAAAGAGGAAATCCTACCATTTGCATCAACATGGATAAATCTTTAAGATAGTACGCTAAGTAAAATAAGCCAGACACAGAAAGATAATACTGCATGATCTCACATATATGTGAAATCTAAAAAGTAAAAGACAAACTCATAGGAATAGAGAATAGAATAGTGGTTATCAGAGCTTGGGGGATAGGGCGAGGGGGAAGATGCTGGTCCAAAGATGCAAACTTTCATTTATAAGACGAGTAAGTTCTGGAGCCCTACTATACAGCATGGTGACCCTAGTCAATAATATTTTACTATCTGCTTGAGATTTCCTAGGAGAATAGATCTCAAGTGTCCTCACCATACATACAAAATTATAACTTAGGTGAGGTCATGGATATGATAGTTAGCTGGATTGTGTTAACCACTGAATAACGTACACTCATATCAAAACTTCATGCCAGTATGCCTTAAACATATATAATTTTTATTTGTCAATCATACCTCAAAAGATGTGGGGAGAGATGTGTAACTTCTCATAAGTAAAAAGAGAAGAAGACCAAAAATAACAGGCCAGCAATGTCTATAGTACAATCAGCAGGCTGATGACATATTAAGGGGGGACAGAAAGAGAAAGAGATTGAGCAGGCCAGGCTTTAGGGCCATTTCACACACCATGAGGGCATACTAGATCACAGATCATCTATCCTCTCAATAAGAAACTAAAATGAGTCATTTGAAACTTTGTCTCAATTCTGTTTTTCAAAAAGCTTTAGAACATGCATGCTTAAATATTGTCTTCACGGGAATTTGGAATAACAAATATGGTGGCAGGAGTGAGCAAAGTTGGAAAATAATGGCTTCCCTCAAGAAACAGGCTACTGAGTAAGCCTCCTTTGTTCGCCAAATGAAAGTGGCTCTACAGATACTGAAGGGCTAGGATAACATTTGGGTCCAAGATCCTGGCACGGATGCTGATTCTGCCCCTTCCTACCACAGAGACACAGGTACAGTGCTGTGATTCATGAAAATTGGGTCTACCCTACACACAGAATTGTTGAGAATCCGCTGGTAGTGGTAATTATCGCAGCGCCAGGGTCTCCGGTAAATGATATTTGAGTTCTTAACAACAGAAAACCCATAGTTCCTCACCTCACATCTAATGAATGGGCCTCTATTACATATGGGAATATGTGCTACCTTCTCAAATAGGAAATTCTGTTCTAGAAAATGTTGACTTTAGTTCTACATAAATCATTCTTAATAGATAATGGAAAAATAAGAAATCACTTTTTCCAGAATATAGGAATGGAGGAATTTAAACTGAGCTCACCTGTTAATATGGAATATACACTAGGCTAAATATACACCAGGTAACCCAAGTGTTATAGATTTAACACTGCCACTAACTAATTACAATATAAAGAACATCCTTTTAAAAAAAGGAGGTGAAACTGATTATCTGTAATCTACCTTTCACCCGTGAAAATAATGATCCATCATCTCTGTCCTTACAGGATTGTGTTTACGAAAATATATAATTTAAAAACTGCTTTGAAAGAATTTTAGTTCATTTAATTTTGAGAATTATTGAAGAAAATAAGACTTACTTAGGTCATATGGTTTTCCTGCGTCGTGTACTCTGATAAGCAACAGTTCCAAAGCTTAAAATAGGGCTCACAGACATCAGAGTTCCTTCTGTTATATTCATTCACAAACAACATTTATTAAGAAGTGCCTGCTCTACCACATAACACATACTTTTAGACGCTGAGAATCCAGAGGTAACCAAGCTAGATAAGAAATGTGCTTTCATGCAGTTTATGTGCCAGAAACTAAATAAATTATATACTATCAGGTAGCAGCAAATGTCTACAGAAATGAAAACATACCATAAAACCAGGAGGAAAAGAAGGAGCCCTTTGGATTTGGAAGTCAAAGAAGTTCTCTCTGAAAGGTAACACTTGAGCTGACCCATAAGTAACATGAAAGAGCAGCACTTGATGGGACCTGGGGACAAACTTTCCATTCTGCTGATGGAGTAAATTTGCTCAATCCAGAAAAAGACAGAAGGTCACTGAATCACAGGTGTAGAAGCAAGAGAAAGCCTACCAGGGGCTGAACTTAAGCAAGAGCGGCACAGTGGCATGTCAAGTGGGGAATTGTTTATCTTAAATGCAAAGTGCATCTATCAAAGTGTTTTAAGCATGATCTGGTTTTCAGAATAATTAGACCATTCCATTTTCAAAACCAGAGCTCTGTAAAGTGGTTCTCAACCACTAATGCCGTGATGTATTTTCATTGTTACAAAGGGGTCACAACCCACAGGTTGAGAACCGCTGCTATAAAGCTTAAGAATTATTTTGTTTTCAAGGGAAGCAGGAATAAAGGCAATGCTGACCCCTCTTGCCTTCCATATCGCTTCCATTCCCTTATCTTATGCATTATATCATATTCACATGTGTCACTGCTAATAATTTATTAAATCAAAATAGATATATGAGTAACTTTCTCAGAATAGCAGACAAAAATGAATGCAAGTTGCTCATCTCCTTGCAATTAATATATCTTTTGGTGCATCAGTGAGGGATGGTCAGGAAAGATATCATCTCAAAATTGTGTTTCTGGGCTTGGCTGTAAAATCTTTAAATAAAAGTGAAGACTAAAAATAGTGCCAGCACGAGACACTAACTCATATTTATTTAAAGGCTCTGTCTTTGAGCTAAATAGTAAAGCAGGAAAACCTGGGTAAACTGAAATTCTGGTTCCCGTTTTTTTACACATCCATATTTACAGTGTTCTATGTTCTGACATCAAGGTATTAGAAGGAATAATCAGTTAGAAAAGAATATAATTTAGAAGGGTAAAATGCTGGCAAACTTTGGGGGAAAATAGTGTGTATTTATGTGTGTGGGGTGCACATGTGTATGTAGAGTTTGATTTGTTTGAGTTATCAAAACAATAGAATTATGATTATAACTTTTCAAATTATTACATAAATCAAGTCTTATCCCCAGAAATACGGCATCAATCAGGCCAGGTGCAGTGGCTCATGCCTGTAGTCCTAGCACTCTGGAAGGCTGAGGCAGAAGGATTGGTTGAACTCACGAGTTCAAGACCAGCCTGAGCAAAAAGCAAGAACCCATCTCTACTAAAAATAGAAAAATTAGCCAGGCATCATGGTGAGCCCATAGTCCCAGCTACTTGGGAAACTGAGGCAGAAGGATTGCCTGAACCCAGGAATCTGAGGTCACAGTGATGATGCCACTGCAGAAAAGCAAAAGGAAAAAAGAAAGAAAAATATGTAATTAATCAATGCCACCTTGTTTAACTATTTATGGTTAACTAAACAAAAGCTTAGTATAGCAGGCAAGACAGGTAATTACAATCTCCATTTTATAAATAGGCTAACAGGTTCAAAGAAACTGTAGTACTATATTACCCATTGTCTTAAATACTAAGGAAACAAAAGATTCTCCCCACACCTGAGCTGAGAAGTCTGGCGGGGAGGAGAAACAGGTGGGTGCACACTTAATGGCAATTCACCATGACATTATGCTCCAAAGGATGTCAAGCAACAAAGGCAAATGTGTCGCATGATGGCTTAGGACTTTTGCGACCTTGAAAAGATACCCGAAGATACATTCTCATTAAAAAGTACATATGTAAATCAAGAAAAGAAAAGTATGACAACCAGCAAATGGTGGGTCTGAGCCAGGAGAGCAAGCAAATGCTGGCCCAGGACATACAGTCTATAACGGCTATGCCCTATGTCAGCAACAGCATGTGCACAAGGAAACCAGGGAGCTCCAAAACAGTCACGTCCCCTTGATAATGCCTTTCTCACATCACACTTACTCTCACAATACTACTCTCCTGAGCGGTCTCTTAACTGCTGGCATACCTCCATCTAATCGAATATTGTTATGTGTGATAAAAGATGGATTCTTTTTGACAATCGCAAGTATTCAGCACAATAGTTGGATAAAGATGAAGTGCTAAAGCACAGTCCACAGCTGCATACTTATCGAAAACAGTGAATGGTGTCTGTTTGGTGATCCAGCACCCACTTACAGCTTCATGGAACCTGGTCAGTCAGTAACAGGGGAAGTTACTGCAGCCAAATGTATCAAATGACAAAGCTGCTTGCAATTAAACAGCTGTGATTGATCAATAAAGACAGGCCAATTCTTTTGCAAGAGACTTCTGTTACACAAACAATGCTACTGAAACTACAGAAGCTGGACTTGGAAACTCTCTTTCATCCACCATAGTCACCAGACTTTGCACCAAGTGACTGCCACTTCTTTCAGGCGTTGGATCGCTTCTTGCAAGGAAAAATATTCAATTCTTGAATTCAATATTCAAGCTGTGGAAAACTCCTTTTGCAGTTTCCTCATCACTCTCTCTCTAGGCTTCTTTGCAGCTGACATACAGGAGATACCTGTTAAGATGACGCACTGTGTCCGTAGTTTAGGTGCATACTTTTGTTAGAGCAGTGTGGTGGCTTGAGATAGTCAAGTAAAGAGCAACTAAAGTGTAAGCAAGAAAAAGGACGTTTATCAACAACCTACACAGCAAGTCAGGCTCCATCCCAGTGACTGCAGGCCCCATAGAAAGCACAGTTTCGAGTTTTAGACACAACTCTGAGGAGCATCAACTGCTTCTTGGAAGTCTCCCAGGGTTTTAATTAACTCTGTTCCCAAAACAGCCCACCTGCAAAGTCTTAATCAGCCTCCTTCCTATAATAGGGGTCAGCCTGACCCAGACCACTCCAAAATAGCCTAACTTCATCCATCATCCACCCTGTTCATATCTAGCTAACTACTTAACACTTGGATTAATTGTACTGCTTCTTGTTTGAGATACAATAAACTTTTGATCTGAAATCGGACATTTCATACTTAGCAGCCTAATATATAACCAAAGCCATAGGGATAAAAACATTACAGAAGTGCCGGGCAATTAATTACAAAACAACAAATTCAATGTTTGTTTTCAGGAGAAAAAGGGGGAATCACAGCATTTCCCACAATTACATTAACAGCATTTTGCTTCTATCCTTTTGTTGATGCTAAAAGCCCAGGAGCACACATCCAACATTTTTATCTTCCCTAATTGAGGACCCACAAAGAGGAGGAGAACTTGGACATTCTTTCTCGTCACTGCATAGTTAGTGCCTCAAATAGCACTGGGCGTATCTTTGACACTCTGTGATGCTGGCTTAATTAAATCCTGTTCTTTCTACTTCCAACGTCTTTTCTACCCTTCCCTTTGTCCATCCCCTTGATAATGCCTCTCTCAGGTCACCTGAGCAGTCTCTTAACTGCTGTCATTTCTCCATCTAATCTAAACTGATATTTCCAAAATTTGCTCTCACTCTATAGAGTGGTTGAATAATTTCTTAATTAGTTTGTAGCTTCCATATCATAGTATCCACTAAAAGCACACAGAAAAAAGGTAACTGCAGTAACTTGGTTGTCTGGAGCTATTTAAAAATCCAATCAAGCTATAGCAACTTCTAAAGCAATAAAAGAATATACATGTTTATGTAATCACTCAAAATTGGGACCAGTAAACGATAGCGAAGGAAATGGAATGCAATGCATTTTATTTACCTGTGCCAGCAAATCCATGGAAAAGAGGCCTGGGGATTCTGTTGGTGATTTAAACTGTGCTTATAAATGATGTATCCTTTTTCTCCATTCCTAAATTCCTCTAATATTAATGCTCATTAGTCTAATTTATTTCTTTAAATCAACTTAGTTCTCACTTTGACAATAAAGTATTAGAAAAGACATCAACTTCCAAAGGGAAAACTAATAAAGCTTTAAATATCTCACTCCAATCAAAGTTTTCCACTAATTATCTAATTCTAATTCATCCAGAAAGAATCCTAGGTAGCAAGTCAAATGATGGGATTTCTAGATGTGCATTGTTTGCCTACTTAGAAAATACAATATTAGCATATTCAAAGTTGTATAATAATACAGGGTGACAAATCCAAAATAAACGACATAGACAATGTGTAGGGTCAGAGAAAGTTGTCTGGGCTTTCTCACCCATGGCCTTGAGTTTGGGCCTTCTCACACATGGAACGCACCGTGTTGCTAGGTAGCCATAACCACGTACAGTAAAGTCACTCTCTGTAACTGCTGCCGGCCATGTTGCCACTTACCTTCCTGTGGGTATGAGGAGTGAGGAACTTCCCTTTGTGCAGATTGTGGAACTCAGAATGGGGACTTTCTGTGTAACTCAGCTCCCTGGCTGCCAGGAGCTAGTTAAGGGAAGACCTCCCAGGTGACTTAGCTCACCAGCCTCCCATGCGCTGAATAAGTATGTTGCACCTGCCCTCCATGCCTGAGTTTCTCTCCAGTCTGTCTGAATTAGAACACTAGGATTACAGTATGTGAAAGGAAATGGATAGAAATGAGCCATTTATGTTCAAGTGATCTGAATAAAATCATCAGTAAGTAACCGGCACCCCAATTGTGGTTTCCAAAATACCATATTCCATAAAAGAAGCCAAGGATCTTTGGAAAAATAGCAGATTCCAGAGCTAGGGCATATGTTGATATGAGACAGAAAAAGTTTTTCATTCATTCTGATAGCAAGAAAACATTCAATAGCTACTGGGATTAAATCACAGGGATCCGAGAACCAATGAGAAAGGCTCCCATTAACTAACAATAAAATCATTTGATCATTAAAAAATAATCACAATAGATTAAAGTATTTATAAAATACATGAGTTAATAATAATAAATATTAAAAAACACTTTGGGTCACCTTTGAAGGTTGCTAGGGCACAAATAGAGAAAGAATCAAGCATCTATCCTACTTTTCCTACATGGATGATTGTTCAGGGTAGTAAAACAGTTGATGAGGTAATAATACATTCTAGAAAAACAATAGAACTATAAAATCATATTTTACAACCCATACAGAAGTACTGGGTCTAGGCAAGGCTCTCCAGAGGCTGCTAATCTTATTACATAGAAGGTTAAAGAAGAAATTTAAAACATCTGTGAACCCACTCAACTGCCTTAAATGTATCAAAGTAAAATAAGAGACACATTCTTCCAAATACAGGAGGAGGGGCACATCACCTTCTGGGAATTATTTTTGCAAAAAAAAAAAAAAGTAAAACCTGAATCTATCCAAGTCTCTAAAGCTACCCAATTACCGTATATACTCGAGTATAAGCCGAGTTTTTTTGGCACAAAATTTGTGCCAAAAAACCCGAACTCGGCACAAATTTTGTGCCAAAAAACTCGGCTTATACTCGAGTATATACGGTATAAGAAATTCAGAAATGTGTTCAATGACACCAAAAATATGAAATCAGTGAAATCTAGAAATTCTAGAATTGTTCAATAAGTAAATGGTGAACAAAATGGATGGAGACTTAAAGATTTCAGTTACATGCAGTTGTGGACTACGATGGGCTCCTGACAGGGAAAATGGAACATGGAATGTGTTAGATGATATTCATCCTTTTTTAAAATTCACTGTGTGTGATAGTATCATGATGGCTATGTTTTACTTTATGCTCTTAAATATTCAAATGGAAAGAAGGAAAATATAAAAAGAATAAAGGGACAGGCCAATAATGGGAGAAAATATTTTTCTAACATATATAATCAACAAAGAATTTGTATTCAGAATACACATTTTTATTCATTTCTAAATTTTTTCTAAAATGAACAGTAAATACAGTTTTTAACTTTCTCTTACTTTAAACCTTTTTAATATTTGGAGTCACTAAAAAATATGTCAGAAACAAAATCTTAGGTGCAGATAATAGCAGCAAGATTCTCACAGATCATGCCCCGTGGTAATGCCAATGCAGGAAAAAAAGCCCAAAGTGAAATATTTGCTCAATTCAAAACTAAACAAAACAAAACCCTCCTCTGAACTGCAGTGTTCTTAGACTAACCAAATTTTAGGGGGAGGTATTGCTTAAATGTGTGAGGTACATAATTAAACTAGTGTGGTTGTAAACATGTTTTTAACAAATGGTATTTCATTTGTATTTCACTAAGTCATTCTCTAAAGTTCAAGGTACTTATTTTTTTTTTACTAAGGCACCCCTTTTCCAAGTCCCCAGCTTCAGATTGAACTAATTTAAAATTGTCTAATTAATAAAACACCCCAATCTGTACCACTTTTATCAAAACTCAAAAAATGTGCATACACTTGCAATTCTAAGCATGCGGTTATGTGAGTATTTTTTCAGATCTCTTAAGTTTGATGAGTTTCAACAATTGTGAAATTGTCAAGTCATGACCCAAATGACCCTTTCACAGGGGTCACCTAATATCAGATATCTACATTATGATTCTTAACAGTAGCAAAAATTACAGTTATGAAGTAGCAATGAAAATAATTTTATGGTTGGGGGTCACCACAATATGAGGAACTGTATCAAAGGTTTGCAGCATTAGGAAGGCTGAGAACCACTGCACTAGAGGGTTTCCTAGCCATGCTTTATGATACCATGGAGCCCCATATAATTGGCTTGTACTCTGTAATTATGTTCATTTTTAAAGGTTTGGATAATCTTTTTTTCTATTTTTAATTACGATGGCTCTGTGATTGCTGTTGTGAGAGCAAAATTTATGTTGTACATTGTTTAGTGTTCATTGCTAATGAAGAGCACAGTCACTGAAGAATAATTCCTACTGTGAATTTGAACCATTTCATACGTGATTTTATATCACAGTTTTGCTACAAATATAATACCTGATCCTACCCTGAGATGCTCTAGGTTTACAGGAGGAATTGTAGAGTTTTACCTGGATAGATTTGAAGAACAGCCTAAATAAAATATCACAAGAATGGAAAAGCAACCATCCAATGGACTAAATACTACTATGAAACTTAGGATGTGGTTGATGAAGGACTATCCACCCACACAAGGAAAACATACATTTAAATTCAAACAGGGAAGAGGGGAGGCACGAGGGGTTTGGTGAGCTCTCGGCTAATGGGCACATTGTAGGTATGTGGCACACCTCCTGAGACAAGGGCCCAACTACAACTTGGACTTTACCTAACAAAAGCAAACAATATCACCTCATCATTTGTACCCATATATTAATTTAACATTTTAAAAAAGGATAATGATATATTGATGCAGACTTAGCATTTAAATAGAAGAATCATTACAATCATCTTTCTTAATGTAAAACTTTTCCCTTTCAAAGAAAACAACTAATCATGAAAAAAAAAAAAAAATGCATAGCATTTACATGTAACCCAAGAGAAGACCCAGGGAAAAGTCAGACTTTGGAGTTAGTGAAGAAACAAAACATCGACAAAGAAAAGGTACAGAAATCAACAGATTGATATTGAACATCATTATCTCCTGATTTAATAGTGTACTTAAAGTCTCAGTGATATCTAAAAATATTTTGTACAAGGATGTGAAAGACATGGTTTTCACAGTAAGACATTTGAGGAAATGAACAATATATATTCAAAATTATTACAATTATTTTTATTCACTAATATATACCTATATGCCATAAAGGAAAGAGTAAAAGCATTATGGGGCTTAAAGAATATTAAACAGTATTTTGGAAGATGAGAGTTAGCCTGACTCTCATTACAGAAATCTAAGCAAGCAGGAAACGAAAAGTTAGGTGGCACTCTCTCTTGGACTTGGTTTTGCTTTTCACTCTGCGTTCAGTCAACCTAAGACAGGGACCAAACCATTGATGTTTGTATCCCCATGACGGGTAAGACTGAAACTGCAAGAGTAGACAACCTAAGACAGGGGCTATGTTTATCCGCCATACAAAAAACAAAAGAGGGAATTGTTGGGCCCCGCAAGGCCCGGCTTGAAACTGCCTCTACCTAGATACAGCCAATGTGGTACCATGCCATTGGCCCAACCCTGTCATGTACCTCATCCCCCGCCTTCTTTCCCCGCCCCTTCCCCACGCTCTATATAAGCGGCTGCTTGACACAATAAAGTTGAGTTCCTCCTTAAAAAAAAAGAAAAAAGAAACAAAAAGAAATGAAATCAGAAAGGAAGAGCAAAGAGAGGGAAGGAGAGAGGAGAGTGGGGCTTTGGTGTGTGCCACACCTTTTGGGCACAAGACACGATTGTAAGAGAGACTTTACCTAAAAAATGCAATCAGTGTAACCTAGTTTATTGTACCCTCAATGAAACTCCAACAATAAACAATAAAGAAATGAAAAAAAAAAAGAAAGAAAGAAAAGAAAAGAAAGTTTGAGTCTGAAAAAAAAAAAGTAGAAGGCTGACCAATCTGATATTCCGTAAAGCTAACACAAACAGTAAAATCAATTTACATGTATTCCTTTTGTTTGTTTGTTTTTTAACAAAGCATCTTTTATGCCATTTCAGGTCATAGCTGCTTCTAAAAGAAACAGTATAATACAACAGTCCTTATAGGATGGTTGTAAAGATAAAATGGTAAAACTCTGGCATACGTGAGATTAAATAGCAAGTAGAAAGCATACATACATTTCAATGATCTTTTACCCTATTTAAATCCCTCCTTCACAGATAGAAAAGTGTCTTATATATATCTTTGTATCCTACAAGGCCCTTAGCTCTGCTCAGCCCACAGAAGATACTCAAATACTAGTTGCATCATTTATTCAATAAACATTTACTGAGACCCCACTTGTGCCAGGCTTTAAGGGAGACTTGGAGGAAAGTAAAAATGAAGAAGAATGTTAGAGCTCTTTCACTGAAGATTTATCGGTCTGATAAATGCCAAATAATAAGGATATTAGAACTATGAAGTAATTTTAACATAGCTGGAGTAATTGTGACTAGAAAGTGACCAAAGTATTGACAAAGACAAAACAAAAATAACAAACATGCAGCGTTAGCTTAATAGGAAAGATGTTAGGCCATGGGCATTGTTTATCTCCCTCAATGAAAATGCCTTTTGGAGTCAAACTTTAATGAGCTAAATGTGAATATTTGTCTAATTAGAAGCCTGTTTTTCTTTTCTTGGAGCAGGAATCACAGGGAAAATATTTCAAGGTTTTCAAGTATCACGATAAAGGAGTAAAAACAAAATGGTTTTCAGAGATGGGATGAAATCATGTTTCTATGGAAACCCTGAACTGGTCTGTTGAAATCCAACAGACCAGTTTGGGCTAATTGGGCTAATTTCCACTATAAAAATGAATTTGGCAACTGAAAAAATTTACCCATATTATCATGATGGTCATTTTCAAATGATAGCTAAAGAGAGGTACTATATGTCTATATAGAAAATATCTCACTGAATTAAAAATATTTTTAATTTCTTTAATTATTACCAACTCCACCTGGCAAAGAGATCCATTTATATTGGAAGCAAATCCAATGATCTAAGTTGTGCCAGAATAAATAGAATCTAGAATATGGTTGTCCTCTGAGTCCAGTGTTGGAGCAAGAATAGGAACAAGAATTTCCTCTTTTACAGACTAGCAGAGTCTGTGGGTTTAACAGCATGTACTGAATCATGATAACCAAAATAGACTCAACATCCTATCCCAAACAGCCAAGGCCACTTTTTTTTTTCCAAATTAGAAATCTGTTTGATCATGGTGTGTGGTTGTTAGGCAAAAAAAAAAAAAAAAAAAGTTTATGTTTTATATTAATACAAGTTATGATTTTAAAATATTTTTGTATTATGTTTTACATTTATCTAAGTGTAAACATTTACCCTATTTAAATACCCCAATATTGAATAGAAATTGGCTCCAGTCTTTGAATTTGCTTCACATGAATTTTTTTTTGCATGACTCAATGCTTTTAGACACAAGTAAAAAGAACCAAAGGGCAGGCAAAGCTGTACCTGAACAATCAATTCTGAATTAAAAATGACCAGTCATACAACCTTGATCTTCATCAGATCCCATAACTCTCTTCCAGTATGTCCAGAGATCCTTAACCTCCCATGTTTTACACATATGACAGGCCATTCCAAAACTGAGACACTTACAATTAATTCCTAAAGTATTATTCTTTCCTTGACTTTTGTATTTGCATGCTGGCTTTTCCCCTTCCTTTCATGGCCAAACCTTAGGAGATAGAGAGCTTCCTTTGATTTCCTCTATTTCCTCGCCTCCTGCTAAATCTTCATCCCATTACAATGAATTTCTCTGAGAGTTTGGGGGGACTCCTTTCCTCCCCTGTACTCTCACTTATCTCAGATACCTGGTTTTCAAAGACTGGTATTAGCTGTAGCTGTAGTTGCATTTTCTTGGACACCCCCTTCCCACTCCTGGCCCACACCTTTTACCTGAGGACATGTCCCCTGCCCTCACCTAATAGCGAAACTACCTCCTGATCAGGTGAAAATATTTTTTAGAGATTTTCCCACATCAAAGTACTTTTGTATTTTCCTGTGCATAATGCTAGAAACCACGGTTGAAAAACTACAGGCTTTCAGTTAAAACTGGTTTAAATTCTCATTCTACCACTCAGTGTGTGACTTAAAACAAGTTTCTTAATTTTCTCTGAATCTTAATTCTCTCTAAAATAGGAAGAAATCTACCTTATCTGCCTTGACAGAGTGTGACTAAGATGGCATAAAAACACTACACAGTCTCTAACCCACTGTAAGAAACAAAGAAATATTTTTTTCATCCCTTCCCTTAAATTTTTAATACCAGGATTTGCAAAAGCAAGTGATTTTTATGGTTAAAAGGAAGCCCCTTTTGGCAAATACCCATAGTACATTATCTGCCCATTTTAAGCACCTTTCCTATAAGGTAATATAATGTGTATATCTGTATTTCCCAATTGCTTGCCTAGTTGTCTGTGAATTTCTTGAGGGCAAGGTTTAAAACCAATAATTTGCTAAGCCACACAATTCCTTACCTACTATAGGTAATCAGTTAAATATTTTAATGGTTCACTCATCACTTGTAAGATTAATTTCATTTTTTTTTCACAGTGATGATAGATTTAGGCTAATCCATCTCCACTTTCTGAGATGACTTCTTTTAGGGCCACACATGGTTGGAATGATTGGCTAGGACCAAGTGCAGAAGGCTATTTAGTCCCCCGGGAGGTGGAACCTATTGATGCTTTAGTGGCCACGGTCCAGGCAAGCCAAAGCAGATCCATCCAGCTCCACAGAGAAAACAAACATTACTATTTTGGAGAGCAATTTATTTTTAGGAAATCCATATTTAAGCTTTGAAGTTATGAACCAAGTATGGCCAAAAAATGATACAACCAAATATACAAAGATGAGAAAAAAAGATCTCTCTCCTCTGCTCATACACACATGACCTTCCTTCTTAACCAAGAAAGTCTTTTAAAAAATCTCATTCATGCCAGGATAACATAAAGACGTGCTGAGAATCCTGTCCCCTTCTTCTTTTACTCTGCTCTTTGTTAGTCTAATAATTCTCACTGGAATCAGCAACAGAGGCTCTTGATTAGAGGCAACATCAGACAAATACGAGACTCACTAGTTACACACAGCCAAAGCTAGGTCAGCATTATTCACTGCCTCTGACCAAGAGAAGATTGCACTTCAATTCCTTTCTCTAACACCTATAGAACTCTTGAAATTATAATTTCTTGATGCTTGTTCTTTTAACACAGAGAGCTAAACTGAATTTTTCTATACCTGCTTATATTTTTAAACAATGAAAATTTTATGCACTCCTCTGCCTCAATATCTTTTGTTTTTAAAATAACAAGATAACCACAGAATCATTTCTTTCTGAAAATTAAGAACATGAGAAAACAAATTTGTACATTTAGAAAGTGAGTCATGATTACATATTCCAAAGCCACTTACAAGTATTTTCTCTATTAAGCAAACATACAATATTCAGTAGTATACATTTCATCAAATGTGTAAATTCTTTTTTTTAATATTAGTTGGTTCAGGTTTGTTGAGGGTACAAAGAATTAGGTTACACTGCTTGCATTTGCTAGGTAAAGTTCCTCTTATAGTTGTGTCCCACCCAAGAGGTGTGCTAAACACTGTAAACTGCAACCTCCTCCCTCCGCCCCTCCCCAATTCCCTTGTTCCCCCCACCCCCCACCTTGAATTGAGTTTTCCTCTTATACGAGTGTGTAATAGATCATCTACTGACTTCATATTAGAATTAAGTACATTGCATTTGTGCTTCTCCATTCTTCATTCTTATGATACTTTACTAAGAAGAATGTATTCCAACTCTATCCAGGTTAATAAAAAAATGTAAAGTCTCCATCTTTTTTTAAGACTGAATAGTATTCCCTGGTATACATATACCACAGCTTGCTAATCCATTCCTGGGTTGGTGGACATTTAGGCTGTTTCCACATTTTGGTGTTTGTAAATTGGACTGTGATAAACAGCCTAGTACAAGTGTCCTTATGAGAGAACAATTATTTTTCTTCTGGGTAGATGCACAGTAATAGGATTGCAGGTTCAAATGGGAGGTCTAGTTTGAGTACTTTGAGGATTTTCCATACTTCCTTCCAAAAAGGCTGAATTAGTTTGCAGTCCCAGTAGCAGTGTAGAAGTGTCCCCTTCTCTTCACATCCACATCAACATCTGTAACATTGAGACTTTGTGAAAGGAGTTATTCTCACTGGGTGTAATATCTCAGGGTGGTTTTGATTTCCATTTCTCTCATGATCAAGGATGATGAGCAATTTTTCAAATGTTTGTTAGCCAATCATCTGTCCTCCTCAGAAGGTTCCATTCATATCTCTTGCCCGGTGGTAGATGGGACTATTTGCTTGTTTTTTGTTGATTAATTTTTATTGATTCTACTTATCAACTGTTTGTCAGATTCATACTCTGCAAATATCTTTTCCCATTCTAAAGGTTGTCTTTTTGCTTTACTTGTGTCCTTAGCTGTGCAAAAGCTTTTCAGCTTAATTAAGTCTCATTTATTAATTATTATTGTTGTTGCGATGGCTGCTGAAGTCTTTATCATAAAATCCTTCCCCAGTCTAACATCATCAAGAGTTTTTCCCATACGCTCTTCTAAGATTTTTATAATTATGTGTTTTAGATTTAAATCTAAATCTGTAACCTTTGTATATGCCAATAACAGCCAGAAGAGAAGGTAATTAAGGACACAACCTCCTTCACAGTAGCTTCAAAGAAAATGAACTACCTAGGAATATACCTCACAAAAGACATGAAGGACCTCTATAAAGAAAATTAGGAAACCCTAAGAAAAGAAATAGAAAAGGATATTAACAAATGGAAGAACATACCACACTCATGGCTGGGAAGTATCAACATTGTTAAAAATGTCGAAACTTCCCAAAGCACTCTACAGGGGATTGCTGTAGTATTGGTATGGTATTTTAATTATTCCTATTAAAATACCAACATCGTACTTTCAAGACTTGGAAAAAATAATTCTTCTTTTTGTATGGAACCAGAAGAAATCCCATATAGCTTAGGCAGTTCTTAGTAATAAAAACAAAGCTGGGGGCATCAGTATACCAGACTTTAGGCTGTACTACTAGGCCATAGTGGTCAAGACAGCATGGTACTGGCAAAAAAATAGGGACATAGACATTTGGAATTGAACAGAAAACCAGGAAATGAAATTGATGTCTTACAACCACCTAATCTTTGATGAACCAAACAAGAACATACACTTGTGGGAAAAGAATCCCTATTCAATAAATGGTGCTGGGAGAACTGAATATCCACATGTAAAAGCCTGAAACTAGACCCACACATTTCTCCACTCATAAAAATTGTTTCAAGATAAATAAATGACCTAATTTAAGGTATCAAATGATAAAAATCCTCAAAGAAAGCATGGTAAAAACACTTGAAGATATTGGCCTGGGGAAAGACTTCATGAAGAAGACTTCCATGGCAATTGCAACAACAACAAAAATAAACAAATGGGACTTAATTTGTACAGAAGAAAAGCTTCTGTACAGCTAAGGAGACAACAACCAAAGCAAATAGACAACCTACACAATGGGAAAGGATATTTGCATTTTTTAATCAGACAAAAGTTTGATAACTAGGATCTATAGAGAACTCAATTTAATCCACATGAAAAAAGCCAACAATCCTATATATCAACGGGCAAGAGAGATGAATAGAACCTTCTAAAATGACAGATTAATGGCTAGTAAACATATGAAAAAATGCTCATTGTCCCTAATTATTAGAGGAATGCAAATCAAAATGACCCTGAGATATCATCTAACCCCAGTGAGAATAGCCTACTTCACAAAATCTAAAAACTATAGACGCTGGCATAGATGTGGAGAGAAAGGAACACTTTTACTTTGCTGGTAGGACTGCAAACTAATACAAGCTTTTTGGAAGGAAGTATGGAGAACCCTCAAAGAACTCAAGCTAGACCTCCCATTTGATCCTACAATCAATCCCATTACTAGGCATCTATCCAAAAGGAAAAAAATCCTTTTATCACAAGGACACTTGCACTAGACTGTTTATCACAGCTCAATTTGCAATCACCAAAATGTGGAAATAGCCTAAATGCCCACCAACCCAGGAATAGATTAACAAGCTGTGGTATATATATACTAAGGAATACTATTCAGCCATTAAAAAAGGTGGAGACTTTACATCCTTTGTATTCACCTGAATGGAAATGGAACACATTATTCTTAATAAAGCATCATAAGAATGGAGATGCAAGAATCCAATGTACTCAATTCTGATATGAGGACAATTAACGACCTAGTACACGGTGGGAGGTAGGGGAAGAGGAGAGTAGAGAGAGGGAAGGACAGAGGGGGTGGGAGGTCACAGTGTGTGACATACCTTTTGGGGGCTGGACATAATTATAAGAGGGACTTTACCTAACACATGCAATCATTATAACCTGGTTCTTTGTACCCTCAATGAATCCCCAACAATAAAAAATTTAAAAAAAAAACACCACATTCCCAGATATAGCCAAAGGTATATGGACACAAACTTCCCCTATTAAAAATTACTGATTTAATCAATAGAAGCTTGCTTCAAGGGTTGATAATTAGACGTGAATGAATGAAACCAAATTTAAAGTTCATAAGTCTTAGATTTCACACTAGGAATCAACTACCATGTTCATAATCCTCTGTCCAAACAATATGGCAGTAAGATAAAAGGCATCAGTTTTCTTAAAACATTTAAAAAGACTTGAATCTGTTGGTTAGACTTCTCAGAATCAGAGGTGACACAAGCTCTATTTTTTTTGTATTATTATTAAATGCTGTGTACATTAATGCGATCATGGGGCACCATACACTGGTTTTATAGACCATTCGACATATTTTCATCACACTGGTTAACATAGCCTTCCTGGCATTTTCTTAGTTATTGTGTTAAGACATTTATATTCTACATTTACTAAGTTTCACATGTATCCTTGTAAGATGCACTGTAGGTGTAATCCCACCAATCACCCTCC
>CAUYPK010147855.1:0-14087 GCA_963574355.1 Loris lydekkerianus
TGAATTCATCGAATCCCGAGAACCCAATTTTTATGCCAATGGAATTAATTGACTTGTCTTACATTGACAAAAGTGCACTGATTCAAATGGCGCTTATTTCGATTAAATTGAATAAATATTCACTGAGATATTACAGTTTAAAATAGATGCATAAAAACGGACAAAACTTTTGAAACAACCTAATATGTACTAGTTTTTTTTAAAAGGTTTGGTAGAATTCTGATGTGAAGCCATCTGTTCCCCGACTATCCTTTTGGGGGAGATTTTGTATAGTTGCTGCTATTTCAAGGCTTGATATTGGGCTATTCAACATTTCCACTTCCTGGCTAAATCTAGGAAGGTGGCATGCTTCCTAGTATTGGTTTATTTCCTTCAGATCTTCATATTCCTTCGAATGGAGTTTCTTATAATGTTTATTATTTTTTGAATTTCTGAGAAGTCTTTTGTTATTTCATCTTTGTCATTCCAGATTGGTGAAAGTAGAGATTTTACTCTTTTGATCCTGGTTAGGTTTACGAAAGGTTTGTCTATTTTATTGACCTGTTCAAGAAACCAGATTTTTTGTTTATTGATCTGCTGTATAATCCTTTACTTCTGTATTTCATTTAATTCTGCTCTAATTTTGGTTATTTATTTTCTTCTACTGGGTTTGGGATTGGAATGTTCTTCCATCTTCAGTTGCTTGAGATGTCCCATTAAGTTGTTAACTTCCTGTCTTTCTGTTCTCTTGACAATGGTTTGCAATACCATAAATTTCCCTCTTAGGACTGCCTTTGTGATATCCGAGAGACTCTGATAATTTATGTTTTCATTATTGTTTTGATCCAAAAAATTGGTAATTTCTTTTTAATGTCGTGTATGACTTGGGTATAATTCAGCATAAGGTTATTTAGTTTTCAATTTTTTTTCTATGAGAACACAAATTCCTGTTTTTACCGAGTTCTACTTGTATTCCATGAAGGATTAGAAAGATGCAAGAAAAAATTCATTATTTCTTTCTTTCTTTCTTTCTTTTTTTTTTTTTTTTCTTTTTTTTTGACAGTGTCTCACATTGTCGCCCTTGAGAGTGCCATGGAATCACAGCTCACATCAACCTCCAGCTCCTGGGCTTACTTGATTGTCCTGCCTTAGCTTACCAAGTAGCTGGGACTACAGGTGCCCACCACAATGTCTGGCTACTTTTTGTTGCAGTTTGGCTTGGGCTGGGTTTAAACATGCTACCCTCAGTATATGTGGCTGGTGGCCTACTCTTCGAGCCACAGGTGCCACCCAAGAAATAATTTCTATTCTTTTCAATTTGCTGAAGTTTGACTTGTGACCTAAGATGTGATCAATTTTGGAGTATGTTCCGTGGGCTGATGAGAGGAATGTGTTTTCAGTTTTGTTAGAATGAAATGTTTTGTAGATGTCTGTTAAATTCAATGATTAAATGATTAAGATTATGTCTAAGATTTGTTGGCTTAGTTTTTTTTTTTTGTAGAGATAAAGTGTCATTTTATAGCCCTTGGTAGAGTACTATGGTGTAACACAGCTCACAGCTCACAGAAGCCTCTAATTTTTGGGCTTAGGCAATTCTCTTGCCTCAGCTTCCCAAATGGATGGGAGTATAGGTGCCCAAAAAAGCCTGGCTATTTTTTTGTTATTGTTGCAATTTGGCTGGGTTAGGGTTTGAACCCATCACCCTCAGTATATGGGGTCAGTGTCCTATCCACTGAGCCATAGATGCCACCCTTTGTATAGTTTCTTATTGGAGGATCTATGTAACATGGCCAAAATGGTTGTAAAATCTCCAACTATTATGGTGCTGGAGGAAATCAAGTTGCTCATGTCTGTAAGAGTCTCTCGTATAAATTGAGGCACATTCTGTTTGGGCGCATAAACGTTAATAACTGAAATCTCATCTTGTTGAGTTTTACCCTTAACAAATATAAACTGACCATCCTTATCTTTCCTTACTTTTGTTGTATTAAAACCTATTGTATCTTAAAATAAACTTGCAACACCTGCTTTTTTCTGACTGACATTTTCCTGAATTATAGATGACATGCTAAGTCTATATTTCCCTTTTATGGCAAGATGAGATTCTTATATGTAGTAGATATCTTGCCTGAGTTTTTGTATTCAGTCAGCCAACCTGTGCCTCTTTAGAGAACAGTTTAAGCCATTCACATTGCGAATGTTGATAAGCCTGGTAGTATTTTGGATATCAATTTTTTTTGAAAATCCAGTGGATATTTTTAATTCTTTCACTACTGTAAAAGTTGGAATTTGATCAAAAGTTTCTGAGTGATCTACATTGTTGGTAGAGGATTGTGCTGCTCATTAAGAATATCCTGGAGAGCTGGTTTAGTTATAGCAAATTTCTTCAAAATGTGAATGTCATTAAAGTATTTAATTTCTTCATCATAAATGAAACTCAGTTTAGCTGCATACAGAATCCTGTGTTGAAAGTAATTTTGTTTTAGGAAGTTAAACTTTGATGACCACCCTCTTCTAGCTTGGAAATTTTTTGGCAGAGAGATTTTCAGTCATTCTAATATTCTTCCCCTTGTAGTTTTTGCTTTTCTTACTTTTGGATGCTTGCAGAATTTTCTCCTTCATATTAACTTTAGCAAGGTTAATTATAATGTGTGTTGAAAAAACTGTATTTGTGTTGAGTCATGCTGGGATTCTGAAACTGTCTGCTATCAGAATCTCTTCCCATGTTTGGGAAATTCCCCTCGATTATCTCCTGAAGTAGAGCATCTGGGCTTTTCCAAGAAACCTTGTTTGCTTGGAAAGGAATTCCTATACAGTGAATATTAGTTTTCTTTGAATTGTTCTAGAGCACTCTGGGAGAATGGTTCATTTTGTTCTCCACTTCTCTTCCTCTTTGAACATTTGGGAGCTTCAAAAGCTTTATCTTCAATGTCACAAATCCTTTCTTCTGCCTGTTCCATTGTGTTACTGAGGGATTCTACTGTATTTCTCAGATCTTTGAAGACTACAAGTTCTTGCCTCAATGTGTTAAAATATTTAGTGATTTTATCTTTGAATTCATTGAATTCCTGAGACAACTTGTGAAATACTCCTTGAATTTCTAATTCCAAATTTTCCTCCATTCTTTTAATCTTATTTGTAATCCAAATTCTGAATTTGATTTCTGACATCTCAGTCATTTGTTTATAAATGGGATCTTCTGGTGTGTCCACCTTGTTGATCCTTGGGGGAGTTGATCTACTCTGATTATTCATGTTGCCAGAGTTTTTCAACTGACTCCACCACATACATATTTTTCACCATTTGACTAGATGAGGTGAAATTGTGTTTGGGGTTCCTGTAGTAGGGATTCACCAGCCCTTTGCCCAAGATCTGGAAGTGGTGACTTCAGGTTTTCTCTTACAGGTTTTCAAAGTACCCATACATTCCTATGGCCTGAGACACTGGAGACCTGCTTGTTGTGGTGGGACTAAGTTGCTTCTGTACGGTTTTCATCTGGTCTCTGTCCAATCCTAGTGAATCAGTAAGTCTTGTTTGAAGTTTCAGCTGTGGAGAAATACCAGCAACAAAAACACCCCACCCCACCATGGGCAACAACTGGAAAAGGAAAATCAAACCTTCCCACAACAACACAACCAGGGTACCACCTTGGATGTTCCTCAAGTGATTGTCCCAGGTCAAGAGTTCCAAATCAATTGTCCCAGTCAGCACCCAGTCTCAAGTGGCAGAGTTCAAAACATCTCCTGCAACTAGATAGTAGTCAACTGCTCACAGGCATATGACTTGTTTGGTGTTCCACGGAGTCAGAAGGGCCCACACAGAAAATGAATGAGTTTGGGAAGATTGATGCCTCCTTCCCCATCTTTCATGTCTGTCACTCTCAGTCACTGGTAAACATGCAGGTCTGTGCCCCAGTTCCTCCCAATGAGAAGATGCTCCAAAGGGTTGCTACTGCCTGAAGCACAGGGAAATCTACATGTCCTTGGTGAGGCTGCTGCAGTCTGTCACCAGCCAGCAGGGGAAGCAGAAGCCTAGCAACATCAGGTGTTTAATGGAAGCTGGGAAGTATCACTCAGTTCCAGCCCCGCACCAGATTGAAGTTGTTGTCACTTATCTTCTTAAAGAATTTGCGTTTCAGTCCTGGGTATATTAACCAGCCAGCCAGGTGCTGTTTCAATTTACAGAAACTGTGACTCAGCCATACCCTGTGTTGCTGCCAGTGTGCCAATTTTCATAGAGGTAGCAGCTCAGTTTCCACTGCACTATGTGCTGGGGGCATATGTGGTTAGAACTCACAAATAGCTCTCAGTTCCTGCCCCTCCATGGGCTGGTTCTGCTGCCATGCCTGTTTTTGTCTCAGCTATTCTCCCCTGGGGGCCAGTTGAATCTTGGGCTGACAAAAGGAGCAATTCTGACACAGCCCCACCCTGGAAGAATGCCGCCTCTGCACCCAGGGATTCTTTTCTTTCTCCCCATTGCACTCCACCTGGGCAGTTACTGCCTCAGGTATACCCTATGCTCCAAAGGCCTGCATTTCCATCACAGATCTGTTCCTTCAGTTGCTGCTACTGGAGGAGAGGCACGACTCCCTCTGCTTGCTATGAAAAGGAGGAATTGTTTCTGCAAAATATCCCCAGAGGTGTGAGCCCTATTGTTCCTGCCACTGCCACTGCTGCACTGTGTCTCAGGCCACCACTTCTCCCTCTTACATATGGCTTACCTGCTCCATAGTCCCCACTCCACACCCATGCCACAGAATGAGCACAGATCTGGAACAGCCCACCCCCATCCACACCTCTTGAGAAAATGCCCAAGAACCTGTACTCCATGGGGAACAGGATTCCAGACCTCAGGTTGAGAATCTAGAGGATTTTTGACAGTTCAGTTTGCAGTATTGTGATAAATCTGATAAATCCAATTTGGGTTACATCTATAAAATATTTTGTATGCTACCAGACTTTTTCTGCACCTATACAATATATCTCATATAGATTGGATTCTGTGTTTCCCCTTTTCTCCAGAAAAAAATATATTGGTTGGCCATGTCTGTGGCTCAGTGTGTAGAGTATCAGCCTCACATACCAAGGTTGGCAGGTTCAAACTCAGCCCTGGCCAAACCACAAGAAAAATACCGTGGGACATTGTGATGGGCACCTGTAATCTCTGATTCTTGAGAGGTTGAGGCAAGAGAATCGCCTAAGCTCAGGAGTTGGAGGTTTCTCTGAGCTGTATGATGCCATGACACTCTTCCAAGGGCAGAAAAGTGAGACTCTGTCTCTTAAAAAATGTATCCATCGGTACCATCATAGCTCAAGGAAATGCAAGTTGCTGACATCATGTGATCTTCCAAAATTAATCCTTCTCTGTAGCTCAGAGTATAGGCCCATTCCAGTACTTCTATGGAAATTTTGCACTTATTTCTTGCACAAGAGGGGTCTCACCATGTTTTTCAGTCTGGTTTGAGACCCCTTAGCTTCCAGGGATCTTTCTGCCTTGGCCTCTGAAATTGCTGGGATTATAGGTGTGATCTGTTGTGCTCATCCATGCTGAAGTTTTGGTGAAGGATTTTCTCTATTTGCCTAATAGATAACAACCAGTAGATTAAAAAAAAATATTCTATTCCAATATAATCTGCACACCCCACAATTCACCCATTTCAAGTATAGAGTTCAAGACTACACATTCAGGAATCACTTGTATAGTTTGTTTGTTATTAGAGGATATTCCCTTAAGGTTTATAAGACAGAGATAGAGAAAATAAAGTAATGAAGGAAAGAAAAGAATGGAGAGACCAAGTGAATGAGAGAGAGAGAATTGGAGATATTAAGGATAAAGTGAAGAATTAAGGATGGGAGGGAGAGAGGGAAACAAAGAAAGAAAATAACCAAACTAGGTTGCTGTGGCAGGCTAAGATGAGTGGAGTTCATAAAAAAGGGTGTGCTGAAGAAGGACAGAGCAAGGGTCAGATACTTTTTCTACTAAAAAGTGAAAAATTATCTAGGCATTGCAACCGGCACGTATAGTCCTAGCCACATGGGAGTCTCAAGTAGGAGGATTGCCTGATTCCTGGATTTTGAGGTTGCTATGATCTAGGCTGAGGCCACAAAAAACTAGCCTGGGCCACATAGGGAAACCGTATCACTAAAATATCCATACACACACATACACAGACAAACCAACAAATATTTTCATCATCTAAAAAGACCAGAATTACATTGATGGTTCAACTAAAGTAGACATGTTTAAGACCTGTGAAGTTATGACCAAATCGAGCCTATAGTCAGGCAAGGTAAATTTGTAAGCTTCTCTCAAATGGATGTTTTGGGGTAAGTGTCAATGTATATCCTTGAATTAGCATCCCCACGGCAGTGCCTGTGGCTCAATGGGTGGGGTTCCAGCCTCATTTAATGAGGGTGGTGGTTTTGAACCAGGCTCTGGATAAACTGTAACAATAAATAGCCTGGATTTGTGGCAGGCAACTGTAGTCCCGGCTGCTTAGAAGGCTGTGGCAAAAGAAACACCTAAGTCCAGGAGTTAAAGGTTTCTTTGAATTGTGATTCCACAGTGCTCTACCAAAGGTGACAAAGTGAACTTCTGTCCCAATGGAAACAAACAAACAAACAAACAAACAAAACAGATGGCTCCATGCCTCTGGCTCAAGTAGATAAGGCTTGATAGTGTACAATTCTGTGTTTCTTAGTATAGTCAAACAATTTTACACCTATCATCACAATCTAATTTTAGAACTTTGTCTTCTTCCCCCAGGCAAAGAATGTCAATACCTACTAGCAGTGACTTTCATCTTCCTCACCACCCTGCCTGACCTGCATCCTCCTTCTAGCAGACCATTGGCCTTGTCTTGATGATGTCTTCTGAGTTCAGTCATACACTGTGTGGTTGTAAGTGGCCTTGCTCCCTTATCATAATGATTTTAGGTTCATTCTTATTGTAACATAAATGTGCACTTCATTCCTTTTGATTATTAGAAAATATTCCATCGTGTGAATGTAGCACGTCATATGGATGTAATCATCTCTAAATTTAATTAGTGGTACTTACGGTGTTCCCTTCTCATCTAAGATCTTTAAAAGATTTTATCAAGAAGATATGTTGCCTCAGTCAAAGGCTCTTTCTGTGTCTGTTGACGTGAACATGTGGTTTCTATTATTGATTCTATTAATGTAGTGTGTTCTATTAGTTGATTTCCCCATATTGAGCTGGACTGGCAATCCTGGTAATAAATCCCATTTGGGATACATGTATAAAATATTTTCCATCGGTTACCATTTTCAAGCTTAACCTTATTCCTGCTAAGTATTTGTAGTGGGAGTCTGGGTATGTTGTTGGATTCAAACTGTTACAAAGAATGGAGTTCTTTTCTCCACACTCAATTCCTGCTTCCTAAAGTTTTCTTGTATCTGTGGCCAAGGGATTCATCAACTCTTCCATTCCGTTTCATTTCAGGCATTTGTAAGCAAATGAAAGAGTGTGGCCTAGCACTACGACTGCCCAGGGATGTTGTAGGCCAGGAAACTTAGCCCAAAATTCAGAGAGTGACTTGACAGACCTGACAGGTATGTCACACAGTTCTCAGTTGTACTTTTTGGAAATGTTTTACTTCTTTCTTATAATAGGCATGTTTGGGAAGGTTAGGTGTCACCGTGAAGGTCCTCTTTTGACATCTGATTTGAAAATGTTCGCAGTAATGTACTCCAAAGATGCAGTCATTTTTGATGAAATTGGGAATTACCATCCTATCTGGAAAGATCCAAAATTCATGTCATACATGCCAGGAGTGTCCAAACTTTTGGCTTCATTGTCACATAAGATGTAGAAGATTTATGTTGGGCCATATGTTCAATACAGAAACACTAATGAAACCTGATCAGCAAAAAAGAAATCGGTGCATAATGGTGGTAATATCTGCCACCATGGATATGGCAAATAATCCTGACATAATCCCCATGTTTCACTGGGGCCTGATGACGCCCTGAAAAGGTCATTTCTTAAGCAGAGCTCAATGACTTGTGCCATGCATGACTACAATGTTTGGTTGATCTGGGAGGCCAAGGTGCGCTTATCCCCTGAGCTCAGGTTTTGGAGACAAGGCTGAGCAACATCAGAATGCACTTAGCCCCTATCTCCCACTTGGCTTCTAATGAAATAGAAAATGTAGCCAAGCCTTCTGGCACTTTCCTTTAGTTTCAGCTACTTCAGAGAGTGAGGAAAAATGATTTCTTAAATTCAAGTGTTAGATGTTATTGTGTGCTTGGCTGAGGCTGTAATACTGTAGCCTAGGCAACAGAGTGAGAATCTGTCTCAGGCAAAATAATAAAAAATTAGAAAGAAAGAAGAAAATTTTCTAGGCACAGATTCCAAGAGTTGAAGTATATGGATATGTCAGTAGGCAGATGGAAAAGGGGACAACATAAAGGAGAAGATTTATTGTGGCATCTGTGGGGTGGAACAATTAGTCAGGACAAATGGGTTTGGGATTGGTTTGTTAGGGTATTGCCAGTTGATCCAATGTGTAGGAGTTGTCCACAGATATCTGTTCCCTGGCCTCGGATTGATTGGGTAAAGGGAATATTGGACCATATTGATGCAGCCCAACAGAAGAAGTGGAGGTTGTACTCTGGATTTTTTTAGTGTGCATATGAAAAGCCTGATTTAAGACAAAAATTCACTGTATATTAAAGGGTCACAGTTACATAAAATCTAAAGGCTTTACTAATACAGTTTTCAGGAATAAGATTTCCCTGTGAGAGAATAATTTCTCTTTTTGACATCTAATATAAGGTTAAAATGTCAAAAATACAATTGTGGCAAAATGTAAAAATGAGGGCTAAGTCCTCTACCAATGGTTTTCTCCATTATGTGTGATTTTTTCTTATTGATTCTATTAATGTAGTGTTTTTTATTAGTTGATTTTCCCCTATTGAGAGACTGGCAATCCTGGTAATAAATCCCTTTTGGGAACCATGTATAAAATATTTTGTGTGATAACAGACGTTTCCTGAACATATACAGTATATCTCTTATAGATTGGATACTGTATTTCCACCTTTGCCCCAGAAAAATATATTGGCACCATCATAGCTGAAGGAAATGCAAGCTACTACCCTCAAGTGATCCTCCTGAGTTTATCCTTATCAGCAGCTGCAATTATAGGCCATTGCCACCTACTTCTGAGGAAGTTTTGCATTTATTTATTGGAAATGTAGGATCACATAATGTTGCTCAATATGGTCCAAAACCCCTTAGCTTTCAGGGATCCTTAGGCATCTACCTCTTAAATTGCTGGAATTATAGGTGTGAGCTATGGTGCTCATTCAGGCTTATTTATTGGTGAAGGTTTTCCACTATTTCCTCATAGATAACAGCCCTGTGAATAAAAAAAAAAAAAAAAAAAACTCTATTCAAATATAAATAACACACTCCACAATTCTCCCATTTCAAGTGTAGAGTTTAAGGCTAAAAATTCAGGGATAACTTGTATAGTTTGTTTGTTTGTTACTAGAGAAGTTTCTCTTAAGGTTCAGAAGAGAGAAATGGTGGAAAGAAGGTAATGAAGGAAAGAAAAGAATGCAGAGAGCAAATAAATGAAAGAGAGAGAATCAGAGGAAGGAAGGATAGAGTGAGGGAGGCATGAAAGAAGGGAAAGAAGGAGGGAAACAAAGAAAGAGAAAACAACCAAACTTGGTGGCTCACTCCTATAATTCTAGCCCTCTTTCAGGCTGAGATAAGTGGAGTTCTTGAACGAGGGGGTGCTGAGAATGAACAGAGAAAAAGTGAAACCCTGTCTCCGCTGAACAGTGAAAAATTAGGCATTGTGACAGGCACATGTAGTCGTAGCCACATGGGAGTTTCAGGCAGGAGGATTGCCTGAATCCTGGAGTTTTAGGTTGATATTCTTCAATCAAAGTAGGCATGCTTAAGAACTTTGAAGCTTTGACCAAATTGAGTCTCTAACAAGGCATAGTAAATTTTAAGCTCCTCTCAAATGGATGTTGTGGGGTAGGTGTCAGAACAGGTTCTTGAAATAGTGTCTCATGAGAAGAGCCTATGGCTTAATGGGTAGGACATCGGCCCGGTATGAGAGGGGTGGTGAGTTCAAACCAGGCCACAGCAAAACTGCAAAAAAAAAAAAAAAAAAAAAAAAGGCATTGTAGAGGGTGCCTGTAGTCTCAGCTAGAAAAGGTGACTTAGTATCTTTGACCAGAAGCCTGGATCCTAGGGCATTACAGGATGAAGTCACTACATGATAACCATGGATGACATCACAAAGAGTGTTGCTCTGGGTTACCATCTTTAAGTTTAAACATATTCTGGTTAATGTCACGAATTTGTAAGCAAGTGAATGAGTGTGGTTGAAAATTAGTGCTCCCATGGGATTTTATAGACAAAGAACCTGAGCCCAATGTTCTAACAGTGATTTCGCAGACCTAACAGGTACATCACAAAATTCTCAGAGCTACCTTTTTGGAGATTTTACTTCTTTCTCTAGAATAGGCGTGGGTTGGATGGTAGGTGTCTCACTGAATGTCCTCTCTCAAAGTCTGGTTAGGCAATGTGTCCAGTAGTGTACTCCATACCTACAGTTATTTATGATGATCAGAGGAGATATCAGCCTATCTGGAAAGTTCCAACATTCCTGATGTTCATGTCAGGTGTGTCCAAACATATGACTTCTCGGCCACATAGGATAGAAGAATCTTGTTGTAGTCTTTGCCTTTAGTTCCAGCTACTCCAGAGGCTGAGGCAAGAGGATCTCTTCAACCTTGAGTTGGATGTTGCCGTGTTCTAGGCTGAGGTCATGATACTCTCTCCTGAGCAAAAGAGAGAAAGTCTGTCTCATGAGAAAGAAAGAAAGAAAGAAAGAAAGAAAGAAAAAAAGAAAAAAAGAAAAAAAAAAGTTGAAGGAGATTTATTGTGGCACTTGGGGCAGAGGACAATGAGTCATGACAAGTGAGTTTGGGATTGGTTAATTAGGATATTGCCAGTTGATCTGATGGGTATTTGTTGTCCAGAGATGTCTGCTCGATGGCCTCGGAATTACTGGGGCAAGGGAATATTGGCCCAGATGGAAGAACCCCAACAGAAGGTGTGAGGGTGTACTATGGAATTTTTAGTGTGTATATGAAAAGCCTGATTGTAGTCATGAATTCACTGTGTGGCCAGTTTACTGTGACTACAAGAATCTATGATAAATAAGGATTAGAAACAATAAAAATGTTTAAGATAAGGATTAGAAATAGAAAAGGTTGTCAAGTTTTGTGGCCCTTGCCTTTAGTTCCAGCTACTCCAGATTCTGAGGCAGGAGGATCTCTTTAATCCAAGAGTTGGATGCCACTGTGTGCTAGGCTGAGGCCATGACAATGTGTCCTGGGGAAGAAAGTGAGAGTTTGACCCAGGAAAAATATTAAAAAAAAGTAAGAAAGAAAATTTTCTAGGCAAAATTTCCTTGAGCAAAATTACGAGGAGAGGGCAGTAGGCAGATAGAATATGGGACTACATAAACAGATTTATTGTGGTACCCACGGTGGGAGGAACAATGAGTCAGGACAAGTGCATTTTGGATTGGTTTCTAAAGATATTGCCAGGTGATCTGATGGGTAGTGGTTGTGCAGAGATATCTGGTCCCTGGCATCAGACATGTTGGAGTAAGAGAATATTGGCCATGATTGAAGGATCCTAACAGAAGAGGTGGAGGGTATACTTTGCAGTTTTAGTCTGCATATGAAAATCATGATTTTAGTCAATATTTCACTGTGTGGGCAGTTTCAAGTGATTACAAGTATCTAGGATATCAAAGGGTCAGAGTTACATGAAAGCCAAAGGCTTGCTTAATAGAAGTTGTATGAAAACAATTTCCCTATGAGAGAATAATTTCACTAGTTTACATCTCATCTAGGGGAAAAATTTCAACCCTAGATCCATGGTCAAAAGAGAAAGTGAGGAGTAAGTTCCCTAGTAATGGTTTTCTCCATTTATGTATTGAGACAGAGTCTCATTCTGTTGCTGTCCATAGAGTGCACTGGTATCACAGCTCACAGCAAACTACAAGTGTTGTATTCAAGTGAAAAAATTTCCTCAGCTGTGACTTCAGATGCCTGCATGACATTCAGCCATTTTTTTATTCTTCAGAGATGGAGATCTCATTATTCCTCAGGCTGATCTTCAATTAAAATTCTCAGCCAATCCAACTGACTCGGCCTCCCAAAGTACCATCATGACAGGTAAGAAGCATCACTGCTGGCCACCTACCATAGTTTGAAAAATATCCCAAATTCAAGGTCTGGAGTGGTGGCTCACACCTATAATCCTAACACTCTGGAGTGTGAAGCAGGTGGTCCAAAGTATCCGGGCACTGTGGGGGAGCACCTAATCTCCCAGATACTCAGGAGCTTAGGTAATAGAATTTGTTGAGCCCAGGAGTTTGAGATTGCAGGTAGCTATGATAATGTCATGACATTCTACCCAGGGGAAAGGCATCAGACTCTGTCTCAGAGAAAAAGAAAATGACAACTTTGGTAGGATGGAACAATGTGCCTTCCATGGCAATTCATGGTAACCTGTGTGTGAGCAAGGAAATAGGGTTGACTGTATCTCATGTCTTCTCACAACCTAGACATTTCTTATACTGTGAGAATTTTGAGCACCTCACATTTTGGAAAACTTTATCTAGTAGCTTCATCAAAATAAGTAGTTTACCATTTGAAAGTGTACAATACTGTGTTTCTTAGTATAGTAATATAATATTATAAAAATCTATTTTTTTTTTCCAGTTTGGCTGGGGCTGAGTTTGAACACACAAGCTTCAGCATATGGAGCCAGCTCCCTATTCCTTTGAGCCACAGAAGCCACCCTCACAATCTAATTTTAGAAATTTGTCTTCCTTCACCAACACAAAGAACATCAATACCACAAGCAGTCTCTTTCAACTTCCCCACAATGCTCCCCTCTATGCCCCCTACTCATAGAAGACAATTAGCCTTGTCTTTATGTCTTCTTCTGAACTCAGTTATGCTCTGTGTTATCTTTTTTAAGTGGCCTTGTCCCCTCATCATAATCATTAAAAGGTTCATTCCGATTGCAACTTTAATGTGCACTTCAGTCCTTTTGATTGTTTAAAAATATTCCATCTTGTTAATATAGCATGTTATATGTATCCAATAATTGTAAGTTCATTAGTAGTCCTGAAGATGTTTCATTAATATCTGAGATTTTTAAAAGATTTTATCAGGAAGATATTTTGTCTCAGAATACTTCATGAGGAAGACACCCCGGGCAATTGAAGCAACATCAAAAATACATTACTGGGATCATATCAAATTAAAAAGCTTCTTCACTGTCACAAACACCCAAAGTAAAGCAAATAGACAGCCCTCAGAATGGGAGAGAATTTTTGCAAGTTATAATACTGACAAAGGTCTAATAACCAGAATCCACAGAGAACTCAAACTGATTAATAAGCAAAAAACAAGTGGTCCCATTTTATTGTGGGCAAGAGACATGAACAGAAGCTTCTCTCAAGAAGACAGGCACATGGCCTACAGACACATGAAAAAATGCTCATCTTTAATCATCAAAGAAATGCAAACCAAAACTACTCTGAGATACCATCTAACTCCAGTAAGAGTAGCCCACATCACAAAATCCCAAAATAATAGATGTTGGCATGGATGTGGAGAAAAGGGAACACTTCTGCACTGTTGGTGGGAATGCAAGCTAGTACGTTCCTTTTGGAAGGAAGTTTGGAGAACACTCAGGGATGTAAATGTAGACCTGCCATTTGATTCTGCAATTCCTCTTCTAGGTGTATATCCAAAGGACCAAAAATAATTTAGCAATAAAAAATATTTGCAACAGATTGTTCATTGAAGCTCAATTCATAATTGCCAAGTCATGGAAGAAGACCAAGTTCCCATTGGCCCATGAATGGATTAATAAATTGTGGTATATGTATACCATGAAATACATGCAGCAGTAAAAAAAAAAAAAAAAAAAAAAAAAAAAAAACTGGCCACAAACACCGTTTTTTTTACAAGGATGGCCCTGGAAAATATTATAAATAATAAAAAAAAAAACGAAAGGAGAAAAAAAAA
>CAUYPK010147856.1:0-22324 GCA_963574355.1 Loris lydekkerianus
AATTTTTAGCTTCTTATGGTTAACCTGTAACTCAGGATCTTTTTTTTTTTTTTTTTGCAGTTTTTGGCCAGGGCTGGGTTTGAACCCACCACCTCCGGCATATGGGGCTGGCGCCCTACCCTTTGAGCCACAGGCACCGCCTTACATGTCTGGTTATTTTAAATTTTGTTGCAAATGTTGTATTTGCAAAAATCATTTATAGAAATAATTGGAGGCCCACGTTTATGTTATTTTTCTGCAGGGATAATGTTTTTGCTTCTTTTAGGCACCTAGGAGCAATAATATTCCAAATTAGCTCTTCTAGTTTTGAGCTCTGAAGTGATTCAAAGCTGAACTCTGGTCCCTGTGAAGGACTGCCTGCTTCTGGTTCACTCTAAGTCCTAGTGGCAGGATCCCAGAGAGAGGCATTTACCCATGACTCCTCTTTTTCAGGCCCTAATCCCTAACCTGCCCACTAGTCTCCTGACGCTGCCAAAACTACTACTCAGACCATGCCTGCTCCTCTGGAGCCAGCAGATCCCCTCAGGAAAAAGTCAGTGTCAAACCTGTGCTCTCCTCTGTGGCTTCCTCCTCTCCTGGACTCTGGCCCCGCGATTCTCCATTGTCTTGTTAGCTCTCCAGTATCTGTGGGTGAATGTTTTCTGTGTTGTGTTTACCTCTTCTAGTTATCCCCAGCCCAGGTGTCAGTTTCAATTCCCTGGTCTGTCATTACTCAAACTGAAAGCCCTAATATTCTCATTTCATAAATTAGCTAATTAAGTCCAGAGAGACTTTATCATTGCTAGTTGATAGCAAAACAACTAATACCCCAACTATCCTGATTCTGCACAATGCTTATTCTATTCTACCAGTACCAAAACGTGCGGGTAGATGTAGTTGCATTTAAATATTACTGTTCCCCATGCCACTTTTCTTATTTTTTCACCAATCAAAGGCACTCTATTCAAGGAAATCCGTAGAAAATCTTCAAGGAAACAGTGCTGTCTCCCTCACTTCTCCATCCTATTACATTTGTTTTAAATTTACTATTATAAACCCTTTTTAAAAGTGAGCTACAACTGCCCCCCTCCAATATAAATGGTCAATGTGAACACCATTACAGATTTAGTGAGCATTTGATCGCTATTTTTCATAAAGTAGGATTCTGCTTGTACTTTATAATAATATTGATCCTCTGTTTAAATATATCAAAGTTTAATATCTAATCCAAGGGCTGATGTTCCAGAATAGGGAAGGAGATACCAGTTACCCATCAATCTACAACAAATCACTCTAAAATGTGGTGCTTGATGGCACAACTGTTTATTATTCATCCTGACTCAAGGGTTGACTGGGCAGTTCTGCTGGACTCAGCGAGCAGCTGCGGCCAGCTGGGCCGATGGACTAAGATGATCCCACTCAGTCTGTGTCTGGATAACTGGGCACCTGGCTTCATGTAGTCTTTAGTCTTGGGCTTCTTCACACATGAGAAGAAGTGATCCCAGAGGGTAGAGCCTCTCGGGGAGGAGTCTCCAGAAGTAACCCTGTATGTATCATTTCTGCCACATTTTCTTGGTTAAAGCACTTCACAAGGCCAGCCAGATTCAAGGATCCACCATTTACTGGAAGGTGCTGCTAAATATCATGGTCGTGTTTTCCATTCTCCATAGACGACTAGATAAAAAAAGGGCAGGTGTGCTGGGCACAATCGTGAACCCTACAGTGCAGCGCCAACTTTTTGGCATCCGCTAGGTGTCTTATCACTTCTGACAGTGACTACCCCGAGTTAAAGGGTAGGTTTCACGCAAGACTGCCCTTGATTTTAGAAGCACCAGCTGCAAGTTGGGTCCCCAGGACACTTGAAACTCTGTACAATTTGTGTACAAATTTGAAGGCCCCGATGAACTCCCTTTAAGTTCAGTAATTCACTAGTATGATTCAGATAACTCAGGAAAATGCTGTACTTAACATAGTTTAATTCTAAAGGATTCAAATAAACAGCCAGACAAAGAGATATATAGGGTGGCAAGGTCTGGAAGGCAGGAGGGCAGGAGCTTTGCTCCCATGGAAATGGATGGGCATCATCCTCCCAGCACATTGACACGTTCATCAACCGGAAGCTCCTCTTAGCCGCAGTGTCTTTAGTTTAGTTTTTTATCAGAGTTTGATTGTGCATGATTGATTAAATCATTGACCACATAATTAAACTAGATCTCCAGTCCTCCTGACGTCCCCAGAGGTCAAGCAGCTGAAAGCTCCAGCTCTCTGATCATACCAGCTCCCATTTTAAGGTATCTAGGGGCCTGGCCTTGAACCACCTCATTAGCATAGAAAAAACGCTTCTATAACCAAAAAATTCCAAAGGCTTTTGAAGCTGTATGCTAGAAACAAGGGGAAAAGACTATATGTGTGTATATATGTATGTGTTTAAGAATTATTATACCATAGCCACAGGGGATGCCCATACATGTGGATACGTTAAAAGTGGGCCCAGTTTTATCATAAGAGTCTTTAGTGGAGAGAAAGGAGGCAGCAAGGTCAGAACCAGGGAGATGATATCATGAGAAAGACTCAACTGGCCATAGCTGGCTTTGAAGATGGAAGGTGGCTGCAAGGCCAGGAATGTGGGCAGCGTGTAAAAGGTGGAAAATAAAAGAAAATGGGCTTTCCTCTGGATCCTGCAGAAAGTAACAACCCTAAAGAAAAAATAGTAACAACCCTGTTGACACTGTGATTTTAGCCTAGTGAACCCCAGTTCAGACTTCCAACCTCCAGAAATGTAAGGTAATAAAATTGTGTTGTTTGAAGCCGCTAAATCTGTGATAGTCTGTATAGCCACAATAGAAAACTAATACAGCAGGACTTAGAAAAAAGAAGAAATCATCCCTAGCTGGGCATTGTGGTAGGCGCCTGTAGTCTTGGCTATTCTGGAGGCTGAGGCAGGAGGATTGCTTGAGAGTAGGAGTTGGAGGTTGCTTTGAGATGGGCTGATGACTTGGCACCCTAGCCTAGCCAACAAAGTGAGACTTTGACTCAAAAAAAGAAAAGAAAAAAGACGAAATCAATATTACTTTTTATCATCTAGCACAGCGGTTTTCAACCTGTGAGTTGTGACCCCTTTGTAACAATGAAAATACATCCTGCATATCAGATACTTACATTACAATTCATACATAACAGTAGCAAAATTACAGTTATGAGGTAGTAACGAAAATAATTTAATGGTTGGGGATCACCACCACAACATGAGGGACTGTATTAAAGGGTCACGGCATTAGGAGACATTCGGAAGATTGAGAACCACTGAACTAGCATGATAAATATCCAGCTAGAGTTTCTTTTTTAAGGTGTTGAGAACTGTTACTCTGTTCAAAATGCAAGTAAATTTACATTCTTCAAATCTCTCATTCGTAAATTATTACTTCTTTCTACCTCTAGCCCTCAGTGGGGCTCACAACTGCCTGATTCAACTACAGAGGATTCTGTATCTTAATTAAAGTGCATTTGTGTGTTGGTAAATAACAGATTCAGAGAAGAGAAGAAATTCTTTGTGCTTATAAGTAGGATACATTTGACCTCTCTGATTCATCCAATGATAATTTATTCATTAACTTCAGTGTGCTAGGATCCACGCCAAGCGTGGTATTATATTTAAAAGGAGCTATGATCTAATGCATGATACGAAACTTAGTTGGCACAGAGGGAAGAATTCCTAGCTGGGCTCCTTCATAGAATCACTGTCGCCTCTTTGTAACTTTTCTACTGGCCTATGAAGTTTAATCTCTTTTTCAAAAGCACAAAATAATCCAATAATGATGATGATGATGATGATGATGATGATGATGATGTGTGGCACTAAAGCACCACTGACTGTGTAGCATAATCTTAATGTTTTACATTCTTCATCCCATTTGATCTTTCCTACAATGGCTGCCTTTTTCTATTAAATTACTCCTTCAATTACTTCAGCCAGGTTTTCTTAAATACAAAAAAACTCAGTGTTTACGTGTCTCAGTTATTTACTTCCTGGTTTTATCCCTTTTCTCCTATTCCCAATGAAGCCTAAAATATAATAAAACAAAAATTTAACTGAATGCATGAGAACTTCTAACTTTGAATTGAAGAGAAAGGAAGAATAACTGCTTTACTCACAGTGTGTGCCTGAGAAATCAGAGGCACTGAGCTTAGCTTGCCACAGTCAACACTGATGGCACATCAGTGTCCCCAGTCTAGGAATTTTCTCCAGCGTATCTTATCATCTGCTGATTTATCGTATTCCTTCAGGAGCCTTACTATGTACGTTGCATCAAACCCAATGAGAAGAAGTCGCCACAGATATTCGATGAGGAACGCTGCCGGCATCAAGTGGAGTATCTGGGACTACTGGAAAATGTGAGAGTGCGGCGGGCAGGGTTTGCCTTCCGCCAGACCTACGAGAAGTTTCTTCACAGGTAAGGACAGGAGCCACAGAGAAGCCTCACCGCTCACTGAGAATGGCGGGGTCTTCCCCGCACGTGACAGCACAGCCCAGCACCAGCGCATATTAGGCAATCTGTAAATGTTTGTTGAATGAGATAGAAAAAGAGTTATGGAAACTACAAATACGAAAGATTTTCCCAGAATCAACTAGAGTCCGAGTTCGTAGTTTATGGACCATGGGAAAAAGTTCAGTCTTCCTAAGGGAAATATGGTCATCATCGTATAGTAGAAAGAACGTGGATTTGGAGTCATGGTGGGTTGGAACCCTGGCTCTCCCATCTATTTGCTGTTTGATTGTGGGCCAGAATTTAACTTCTTTGATATCGTCTTTGCATCTGGAAAGTGGGTATATTAACACTGCATAGGGCACTGTGAGGATTAAATTCACCTAAATAAAAAGCCTAGCTACCTGACACAGAATCGATAATTAATGCAGGTTATCATTACTGGTATTAGTAATTGTCATAATAATCAAATATTAAGGAGTTAAGCATGGAGGCCCTGATATCAGTCTACCTGTTATTTTTTTTCTTTTCAGATTAATGCAAGGGTATAGGTTATAGTGTTTGCATTTGTTAGGCAGTGTCCCTCTTGTACTGTGCCCCACACCCATCTTGGTGGGCCATGTACCCTGACATTGTGCCCATTAAGTGGGCAGACTCCCTTCTCCCTCCCTCTTCCCCCTCCCCTGGGCTGCTTCCCCCTCCCCACATCTTGAGTTGAATTGAGTTTTTCTCTTACTGTGGGCATGTATTCATCTCCTGGCTTCAGTATTGAGTACATTGGATATTTGCTTTTCCATTCCTGTGATACTTCACTAAGATGAAAGTGTTTCAGCTCCATCCAGGTTAATACAGAAGATGTAAAGATTCGAACCAGGTATCTTCAGTCCACCTAGTTTGGATCCTGGCTTTGACATTTTTTAGTTATGTAATCTTGGGCAAATCACATGACCTTTCCACGCCTCATTTTCCTAATAAAATGAAAATAACAATAATAGGCTTAGCCCCTGTGGCTCAGCAGCTAGGCTGTCAGCCACATACACCAGAGCTGCCCGGTTCGAACCCGGCCCAGGTCAGCTAAACAACAATGACAACTACCAACAACAATAACAAAAAATAGCCAGGTATTGTGGCGGGTGCCTGTAGTCCCAGGTACTCGGGAGTCTGAGTCAAGAGAAATCACTTAAGTCCAAGAGTTTGAGGTTGCTGTGAGCTGTGATGTCACAGCACTCTACCAAAGGCAACATAGTAAGACCCTATCTCAAGAAAAAAATTTTTTTTCATTTATTTCTTTTGTTTTATTGACAGATTGATTGAGGCAGGGTCTCACTCTGTCACCCTGGGCTAGAGGGCAGTGGCATTAATTATAGCTCACTATAATCGCAAACTCCTGGGCTCAAGTGATCCTCCTGCATCAGCCTCCCGAGTAGCTGGGTCTATAGGCATGTGCCACCACACCCAGCAATTTTTTTTTTTTTTTTGCAGTTTTTGGCCGGGGCTGGGTTTGAACCCACCACCTCCAGCTAATGGGGCTGGCACCCTACCCCTTTGAGCCACAGGCACCGCCCAATTTTTCTATTTTTTGTAGAGATAAGGTCTTGTTATGTTGCTCAGGCTTATTTATTTAAAAATACTTATTGAACATTTCCTATATTCTAGACTACAGATTCCACCCAAAAAAGGAATAAATAAATACATAAAATATAAATCAAAAAGATGCAGAAAATAAAAAACTTTAGATTGGTTGGTGAAAAAAGAGTCTCTAAGGAGATAACAAAGGCAGGAAGGAGCCAGGCACACAGAGATCAGGGAGGGTGGAGCAGCGGAGCTGCAGGGAGGAGGCAACACCTCCAGCATCAGGCAGCACGTGTGATGCATTAGGTACCTAGTGTGTAGACCTAGGCGGGCTCCAGTGTGGCTGGAGGACGCTGAGAGCAGATCACACCTTATAATCGGACAGAACCATTGGATTAGGGCTAGGTGTGATAAGAAAAAAAACAAAAAAACCCACATTGATGGATTTTAAGCATGGAGTGGCCTGATCTTATGGATGTCTCGAAGGGATCACTGTGGCTGCCATGTGATTAGAAAGCAGGCAGGCAAGGGGAGCTGCTGCAGGCGTCCAGGAAAGACGTCTGATGGTCCTGCCTTAGAGTTACTGTGGATGTGAGAGCCTGGCGCAGATTTGGGATCGTGTTGGGAGTGAAGTTAACAAGACCTGCTTATGGATTGGATGTGACACTGGAGTAAGAAGGAATGAAGGATGACAAGTTGTTTGTTTTTGTTTTGTTTTGGAGACAGAGTCTTAGTCACACTGGGGTGAGTACCATGGCATCACAGCTTGCAGCAACCTCAAGCTCTTGGGCTCAAGAGATCCTCTTGCCTCAGCCTCCCAAGTAGCTGGGACTACAGGTGCCCGCCACAACGCCCAGCTATTTGGGGGGGTGGGGTGGGGTCTTACTCTTGCTCAGGCTGGTCTGGAACTCTTGAGCTCAAGCAATCTACCTGCCTCATCCTCCCAGAGTGCTAGGGTGACAGGCATGAGCTGACAAGTAGTTTTTGGCTTGAGCATCTGGGTAAGCATGGGCACCATTTGCTGAGATGAAATTAGGTTAAGGAAGTTTGATGGAGAAGGCATGGAACAGCAGGAGCAAGGATTGAATCAAAATTATTCTCTATGTTAACTTTTAAATGCCTCCTAAACATTTAGGTAGAAATGTGAAGTAAGCTATTAGACGTACATACCTGGAGTTCTGGAAAGAAGTCCAGGCTATGGATAAAAGATTTTGGATCATTAGCATATGGATTCCACAGGCATTCTCAGGCCTGGTATAGGAGAGGGAGGGAGTCCATGACAATGTGTAGATCTGTGGTCTGACGTGAAAGAACCAGCAAGGGGAAGAAAAGCAGCGACAAGGAGGTGGAAGGAAAACCAGCAGAGGGTTAGGGTGCAGCAACGAAGACAGGATGGCATTGCAGGGAGAAAAATATGGGCACTGGGTCAGCAGTTGCTGTGTGGTCAAGAAGGATAAAAGCAGAACCTTAACCATTAGATTGGACAACGTACAGGTCAAAGGAGAAAGAGCTGGTGCAGCCCGACTTGAGCAGATTGGGAAAATGAAGGGAGGAGTCAGGTCCCTGTGTACAGCTTGAGAATTTTGCTGTGTGTGAGAGCAGAGAAAAACGGAGGCAGTAGCTGGAATTGGGGGCAGGTCAGGAAATACTAGAAAATGTTTGCATGCTGGTAGGGAGGATTCAGAGCAAAAAGAGAAACCAGTGGCACAGGAGAGAGAATTTTAAGATAACATCTTTGCAAAGGCAAGAATGGATGGAAACCCAAAGACAAGGAGAAAGTTTGTCAGCTTGAGATGGGCAGAGACAGTTCACCCACAGCCAAGGACACAAGGTGGAGAGTTTGAATTCTGATACTTTACTCGTGGTGACGTCGAAGAGGCTCCTGTCCGATGGCTTCTGTTTTCTCATTGAAGGATGAGGCAAGGTCTGAGAATGAGGTTGGAAGAGGTAGTGGAGGAGTTTTGGGAGGAAAGAGAATACTCACGGAGCGTGGGAAAGCGCAGGTTTATATAATAGGATTGCTACCAGGAAGAGCTGAGCACCTGTTTAAGATCTGAGGTTATAAATGTCAAATGAAACCTCCCAGCATCATTGTTTTATTTCCACAAGTGTTTAGCTACATGTGTATGGAAGTAAGAGATTGCACTAAATAGAGATTCTTAAAATGAATAAAACTTTACAGCATTACAGCCTGGAGATCTGAAATTTAATTTTACATTGATCCAAAGATTATGCGCAATATTGACCATTTTTCCTTGTCGAAATCACTTAGTTCTTTAAAATTGGCTTTTCTTTCTTGTGGAAGCTGTACAGTAGCAATGTTTTCCTGAGTAGAGATGTTCACTCAGTCTTAATTTCAAGCAGTATCAAGTCACATTATTATAGTAGCAAGGTTTCTAGTCTGTATATATTACTGCTTGTTGAATTCTAGCAGTTGAACAAGTATCGAATTTGTTTTGTGTTGTCACCTGTTGAAAATATTGGGCACGAGCTAAATATTAGAATGAGCGGGTTGAGAATCGGTAACTGTAGGATGGGGCTGAACTGAAAAAGTATTGTTGTGAGATGAAAGGAAGCCACGAGGAGCAGAAATAAGAGAACAGGGAGAATGCTTGATTTGGAGGGGACAGGAAAATTAGCCAGCGAGTATCTTCACCTGCTTTTCGTCTCATTGGGGACTTACTTTATTTCAACTCAGAAAGTTTTGGTGTGCTTTTGTTTTGGGGGCATGGAAGACATTCTATACAGATTAGACTATGCTTTTTTAAATGTAAAAATAAAATAGATTTAAAAGAACCTATAAATTTCAAATGTGATGTTCTTAGTAGCATAAGCTTAAATACCCCCTCCAGAGCTTCCCCAAATACATTAATTTGATACAAAGTAACTGCATAGCCCACACTGTGGAATAAAGAAGGGGGGTGGAAGCTGTTGAACCTGGAAGATGAGTCGCTCCTGAATGTGACATGAAGCAGGTCTGAAAACCCAGAAGTAACCCAAGGTTGTAGTTAGAAGCAAAGACTCCCTTTGAGGGTCGAGCTGCCGTCCGGAAGCCTTCCCAGCCTCTTACCGTAGGGACGGCCAGGACACGTGACCACCTCAGCACCTGAAAGGGGACACTGCAGACATACTGGCTGAGTCCCTGCAGAGAGGCCAGTGTGTGTGGAAGGACTCTGTGACCAAAGACCAGGCGACCATCAAGCATCTGAGAAAGACCAGAACCAGCAAAAAAAATAAAAATAAAAAATCCCATAAGGTCAACAAGTGAAAAACCTTACCTCGGAAGAATCAGAGCCAAGGAGTGAAGGAAATTAGAAGCCCATTCAGCATTCTCAGAGAGATGAAGGAGGGAATTTTAGCCCTAAAATAGGAATATGAAGTTAGAAACAAAAACAGGTAGTTGTTTATTAACAAACCAGGGATTTAGGAAATGAAAATCTGATTTTACCCAACTGTGGAGTGAACTGTCCATCAACAACAGTCAGTCGACAAACAGCAGCCAAACTGCACTGGCTGCTGATCAGCCCTGAAGACAGTGAACTGCTGCTGCTACAGAACAACCCGGTGAATATCTCAGCTGTGCTCTTAAAAGAAGATAAATACAAAATACATATTAATAAATACATATCTAATGCTGCCCTGTGCATGAAGTTGCAGAGCAGCCGATCTGAGCAGTGGCAGGCTCTGGGTTGGCGTGTGACTGGAAAGCAGAATGGAAGCGCCCGCTGAGGTGATGGCTCCTGATTGGGCATACACATTTGTCAAGACTGATTAAATTAGTATATTTAAGTGTGCGCGTTTTAGTTCATGTAAATTTAACAAGTCTGAAACTTTTTGAGAAACTAAACTTTATAAAAAGTGAATTAGTGGTCTAGGAGATGAAGCTGAAGGCTTCTTCCATCTTTTTCTCATCACAAAGAAAAAGAGACGGAAAGTATTAGAGTCCAGACACGCGTAAGGTTGATCCGGGTGTGGTAAAACCCACCTAACGGGAGGATGGGGGAAACAGCGGAGAGAGCAGGTGAGAAGCAGTAGGAGAGCAACGGCCAGGAATTTGCCTGGACTGAAAAAAGACAAAAAGACATAAATTTGCAGACTGAAAGAATACACTGACTGTCAAGCGTATGAATTAAACAAAAATCAAAAAAATTCGTTTTGTCAAGGGACTGTCTCTGCCGAATGCAGTCAGTGTAACCTGGTTCATTGTATCTTCAGTGAATCCCAAACGATAAAAAATAAATAAAATAAGAACATAAAAATAAATTCATTTTGTTCACTTTTAGATTGTTAAAAATATTTATAGCTCCCAAGGAAAATGGCAGACTGCCTACTAGGGAATGAGAATCTTACTGACCTCAGGGTTCTCTTTAGCAACATTTGATCAAGTAGAAAAAGAAGTCATATCTTCATAGTGAAGGGAAACGATCTTTATGCTTAGAATTGTATTCTGTGTCAAGTTACCATTCAAGAGTAAGAGTAAAGTAAAAACGTTTCTGATATCTTGGGCTCAGAAAGTTTATCATTCATAGACCTTCTCTGAAAAATCTTCTAGAGGATATACTTTAGCAAAAAGAAGGATGACTACCGAAGGGAAATATGGAATGCCACAAAGCAACATTGAACAAATATGTCAGTAAAACTTACTAAATCTAAACAAGTAGTGATTATACATGAGGGAGAAAAGACGTCTTTAGTGGCCAGGCGCAGTGGCTCACACCTGTGCTCCTAGCACTCTCGGAGACCAAGGCAGGTGGATTGCTTGAGCTCAGGAGTTGGAGACCAGCAAGAGTGAGACCTGTCTTTAAAAAAAAAAAAATAGCTGGACATTGTGACAGGTGCCCGTAGTCCCAGCTACTTGGGAGGCTGAAGCAAGATGACCTCTTGAGCCCAAAAGTTTGAGGTTACAATGAGCTACGTGATGCCACAGCACTCTACTGAGGGCGACAAAGTGAGACTGTCTCAAAAAAAAAAAAAAAAAAAATTATTTAGTAATGGCTGTAACTAAAATTAAAATGGGAGTGAAAAATAGAGATAAATGAAAGCTTTTATCATGTTTAAGGAAAGGATATAGATAATGATTAACTAGAAAGCAAAAAAGTTAATTTATGTTTTGAAGTTTTCAACATGTAATAACACCTTTAAATGCTTCCTGTGGGTACAAAGCACTGTTCTAAGCATTCCTAGTGTAGTTAGTCACTAAAACTGACAACCACGTGAGAAGGATGTGTTACTCCCATTTTATGCAGATTATTCAGGGATAATGAGAGAAAAAGTAATGTTTTCTGCAATGAATTTTTGCTCTTAGATTCTAAAGATTTTTTTTTGGTAAGAATTTTAGCTTTGAAGTGTCCATCGATCCATGAATGGATTAACAAATTGTGGTATATGTACACCATGGAATACTATGCAGCTATAAAAAGATGGAGAGTTCACATCTTTTATGTTTACCTGGATGGAGCTGGAACATATTCTTCTTAGTAAAGTATCTCAAGAATGGGGGAAAAAAGTACCCAATGTACTCAGTACTACTATGAAATCAATATATAACCACCTACACACTCATATAAATGACATAACATAACTATAGTCCAGAAAGTAGAAGGGAAGAGGAGAGAGAGGGGAGGAGAGGGGGACCATGGGAGGAGGGAGATGGGACCTCACCTAATGTGCATGATGCAATGGTACATTTCAAAACTATTAAGAAATGAGTGTAATTGTGGAAAAAAAATAAGAAAAAGAATTTTAGCTTTGAATCTAAATTTTTACTTTCTAAATTTTTACTGTCACTGTTCTTTATTTTCATTTCTTTCATTGAAAAAGAGAGAAGTATTTTAAATGTACTGATAACCTTGAAAGCTGCTAATGTCCTTAGGGGAAATAAAATTAGTTGTCAGAAAGCAGATGAGTTTGGCGTTTTAATTAGCAAGTTCAGGATGCAGGTTTGCTGGAGAACTGGGGTCATGTACTTGCTGGCAGGAAGGAAGGCAGAAGACCTCTACCCTGCCCCATGAGCAGGGCAGCGTGGCTGCAGGAATGTGTCAGCCTCTGCAGTATGCCTGAAACTCTAAACACACACCATTACTGCCCATATTATAAGCCAAATGTGGACCATTACTCTAATTTTAGAACAAATTGGGAGGGTTCTGATTTTGTTTCCTCTTTTTTCATGTGACATTGTGTGACATTACCTCTGTCTTCATATCAGGGCTTTGATTTCTGAGCCTCTCTTGCAAGTGAGCAGACCTTTAAATGATTTCCCTCCATTCTTTTATTTGTTCTGCAAATATTAATTGCCTCAAAGTATGGCAGGCAGCATGACAGGCACCTGGTATATGGAGGGAACAAAAGTCCCCACCTTCAGGGTACCCACAGACCAGTGAGGAAAAGTGACATTAAGTGGATAGAGCCACAAATCAATATCGTGATGAATGGTGTGAGGGAGAAACAAAACAAAACTAGCTACCTTAAAGAGAATATTGGGGAGAGGGGATTTGTTGAAGTAGGAAGATGAAGAAAAGCCTAAAGGATAGGAAGGAGCTAGCCTTTCAAGGCCTGGGTAATATACATCCCAGGCAGTGGGAACAGCACAGGCAAAGCCTCTAGACAAGAAGGGACAGCCACATCACAGAACCCTGAAGGAGCCAGTGTGGCTGGAGGACAGTGAGGAGGGAGCAGAGCAGGGAAAGACAAAAATGATGCTAAGCTTTGTGGAAAACGCCTCTAGCTGATGTTTGCAGGATGGATTAGAAAGCAATGGAGAATAGTTTAGTCTATTATAGCAAATAGAAGGTGGCTGAGATTAGGATGGAAGCACTAGAAATGAGGAAACGTGTTAGATTTTTAATATGTTTTGGAGGTGGAGTCAATAGGATTTAATGATGGGATAGAAGTAATGATAGAGAAAGGAAGGAATAAAAATATTCCCACAATTCTGGCTTTAATAACTGGGTGGCTGGAGACCTAGGCAAGCATTGGATATGTGAGTCTAAAGCTCAGACTGAGGGCTAGACTAGGGATGACGCATCACTGAACTGAGAAATACATTTTATATGTTTATAAATATACATGTTTTTGTTTTTCAATTTTGAATATATTTAAATGGTCTAGACGAGGTGATATGGGGAGAGTATGCATAGAATCCCTAATCTGAGCACTAGGACACTCCAACATTGAGGATACAGTGGAATCAGAGCGTGCAGTCGTGGACACCAAGAAAAGAGATGTCAAGAAGGATTAACTGTAATTAGGGGCAGTAATTAACAGATGCTGCTTAGTTATGTATTATCTTAAGAGGAAATGTGAGAAGCCTTATGAGAAAATGTTCAGAGATTCCTGAAAGGTACAAGAGTAGACTTGAACAATGGGAAGATACTCCTTGACTAGGACAGCTCAATACCATACATAAATTTAATGAATTTAATGTTTCAGCTCAATAAAACTATTCTCAAGGGGTTGGGGGGGGGGTCATTTATTTGCTGGATTCTTTTTTTTTCTGTAACTCTAAAACTTGATTCTAGAGTTCATATGCAAGACTAAATAGCTGTCAAATAGCCAGAAAAACCTGTGAAAAAGGAAAGGTTCAGGAAAGACATTAAAACGCACTTATAGCCTTCCTAATTAAAACCATGTGGTACTGATGTACAGATGAACAGACAGAACAATGAAACAGACCAGAAAGTCCAGAAAAAACCAAAAGGGATATAAAAATGTAGTATATGACAAATGTGGCATATTAAATTGAAGAGAGTAAAGGTGGACTTTTTAATAGCTGGGTAGCCATTTGTTAGATAAAACTAGATTCATACCTCACACCATAGACCAAAATAAACTCCAAATGGACCAGAGATCTAAGCATAAAATGAAAACATACCAGTACTAGAAGAAAAATTAGTAAATTACTCTACAATCTGAAGTGAAATTAGTAAATAATTTACCAATTGATTTATTGGTTTCATGATGCTGACTAGACCTCTATAACGATGCCAAGGAGAACTCATGATACAGACATCCCTGCCTCGTTTCTGTTTGTAAAGAGAATGCTTCCAAGATCTCCTCTTGATGAATGATACTAGCTATAAGTTTTTGGTAAACAACCTTTTTTAGGTTAAGTCCCTTTTATCCCTAGTTTAGTAAGAGCTGCTATCGTAAGAAAGTGTTTCATTTTGTTAAGGCCTTTTTTTTGCATCTGTAATTGGTCTAAAGAAATTCTGTTGCTAGTTTGTTGTTTTGTTTTTCTTTTCTGCCTCACATTGGAAGAATAAGAGTTGTGTTCATTTTCCACCCAGGTATAAGATGATCTCTGAATTCACCTGGCCCAACCATGACCTTCCTTCAGACAAAGAGGCTGTCAAGAAACTGATCGAGCAATATGGTTTTCAGGATGACGTTGCTTACGGGAAGACCAAAATTTTCATTCGAACACCCCGAACATTGTTTACCTTAGAAGAAAAACGTGCCCAGATGCTCGTAAGAATTGTCCTCTTTCTACAAAAGGTAATTTTATATTTTAAGAATAAGATTTTGCTCTTATGCTCTTAAAAATGGTGGCTCACACCTATAATCCTAGCACTGTGAGAGGCTGAGGTGGGTGGATTGCCTGAGCTCAGGAGTTCTAGAGCAACCTGAGCAAGAGTGAGACCCTGTCTCTCCTAAAAATAGAAAAACTAGCTGGGCGTTGTGACAGGCGCCTGTAGTCCCAGCTACTTGGGAGGCTGAGGCAAGAGGATCACTCGAGCCCAAGAGTTTGAGATTGCTGTGAACTGTGACTCCACAGCACTCTTTCCAGGGCGACAGAGTAAGACATCTTAAAAAAAAAAAAAAGGAAATGTTTAAGGATGATATATTTTGTGTGTGTGTGTGTGTGTGTGTGTATCTTCACATGTTTTCTGTTGCTTTCATGTGTGGAGAACTTGTTTGGCTGCCCAATTTCAAAATTACTTCATCTTCAAAACTCTAAGGACATTTTGTCTTCTGGTATTTAAAGTTGGAGAGTTATCTGAACCCATTTACTTTCCGTCTTTTATAGCAAACTGTGTGAGAACTTTTTTCCTAGCTTAAACGCATTATGGACTTTTGTATTTGGTGACTAAAAAATGTTGCCACGATGTTTGAAACCACCTCCCTCACCCATCATTATCCCACGCCCCACCCCTTGACCTCAGGTGCGGAGCCCTGATGGATGCCTGTTAGTTGATGTGCAGGACTCTTTCTCCTTACAGTCACTAATTCATGTATTTCTTTGTTATCTCTCATCCTTACCCATATCTTCCATATGAACCATTTTAATGCAAAATATATATATATGTGTGTAAAAAAATCATATAACTCTGGGGAGGTTGTCCTTGGAATATACATAGCTAGGAGAAAAGTTGCTGGGTCGTAGGGTAGACGTATACCTAATGGGTATAAGTAGTACCAGGTTCCATTTCTGGATAACTCTGCCAGTTTGCACCAACAGCATCTCTGTACCTGAGGGTCACTGTGTACCGTATCCTTCCAGTATCACCCAGCTACCTATATTTTGTCAGACTCATAGGGAGACTATCCTGTTTTGTTTTACTTTACATTTCTCTGATCACCTTTGAAGTTGAGCATCTTGGTAAATACTTGTTAGCTTGTTGGATTTTTCTGTAAACTATTTCTTCATACCTCTTGCTGATTTTTCTACTAGATTTGGTACTTTCCTGTTCATTAACAGAAATGCCTTGAGTATTCTAGACATTAATCTCATATTTATTTTGGACATTAACAAATATACAAGGTGGACATAAAGTTCACGTGCAATTTAAAATAAGTTAACATAGTAAAATTGCCCGCGACCTTTATGGACACCCTGCATTCTCCCAGTCTGGAGACTTTCCAATGAATTTTATTTGTAACATGATTTGTTGAACAGAATTCTTAACTTTTGACATAATCAGATTCTTCAATTTTTTTGCCTTATGCTTTGGAATTTTGTTTAAGAGACTTTCTTTGTCTCTAGGTCACAGAGATGACCTGTATTTTCTCTAAGAACTGTAGCATTTTATTTTTCACACTTAAATCTTTATTTAGAATACAGCTATAAACAGGAGTCCAGCTTTATTTTTCTCTGTATTACCATAGGGCCATCTACTACACAGTCTGTCCTTTTGCCATGGATTGCAGTGCCGTGTTTATTGTATATTAAGTTCTCATACACAGACACACATGTTCCGTCTCTCTGCTCTGTTATGTTCCATTTTTTAAACTTCAGATTAATATGAGGGTACAGATATTCAGGTTACATTGTTTTCATTTCTAAGATATCGTTTCAGTTCTAACACTACACAGCTTTTATGTATGTCTTCGTGTATTGTAAGATCAATCCGTCTTGTCTGCTTTTTTTTGTTAAAGTCGATTAATCTGTACATAGATTAAAAACCTGTCTATTCTGCAATATACATTTTAATGCACATAATAAATTCATTAAATTCAACAATTTTTTTATTAGGATAGCAGTGGATATATAGATTAGTTGGAAAAGATTAAAATGTTTATAATATTAAATCATCTTGATAAGAGGATAGAATAGGTTTATTTAAATCAGATATTCAGCCTGTTTTCTTTTCCACCTCACATTGGAAGAATAAGAGTTGTCTTGGGCCACACGTTCAATACACAAACATTAATGAAAGCTGATTAGTAAAATAAAGGTCCATGCATAATTTTCGTGCAATCCAACACCATAGATAAGCAAAAAAAAGTCCTCGCAAAGTCAGCATACAGCCCACCTCAGATTGGACACCTCTGATTGAAATCCTCTTCATGGACCTTTAAACTTAGAAAAGCCATATAAAAATCATGGTTAATTCCTAGACATTTGGTTGATTTTATTGCTACTGTTTATTTTTTTATTTTTCTACACAGTATAGAGAAATAACATTGGCTTATGTTGCTTTATCTATATCTAGAACAAACCCTTTCTTTATTCAATATTTGATTCTGTTAGTTTTTCTAGATCAAATCACACACAAATAGTAAAAGTTTCTCTTCCAATTGCCGAGATGTTTTTTAGTGTTGGCCTCTTTGACTTATTTTACCTGGAACTCAGAAGAAACTTTTAGACTGAACACTAAATTGTTTCATCCCCAAATGGTTTCCTTCTATTAATTTTTTTGAGTTGCTTTTGTTTGATTCTGTTTTCTCTCTCAAGAATGCTTACAGATTTGCAAGTTGGATCTCTGTTTTGTGTCTGCCCTAGTAAATCGCGTTTGTGCATCTGTTCCTCCCTGTCTTCATGTGCTTGAGTCTTTTCCCTTCATCTTAAGTACTTAACTGTGGGTTCCGGTGTGTGTGTGTGTGTGTGTGTGTGTGTGTGTGTGTGTGTGTGTGTGTGTTTGTTCCAGAACTGTTACTGTATCTTTCTTCTTTCTAGTTTTATAAGAGATTGACCCAGCAGGGCAACATAGTGAAACCCCATCTCTCTAAAAAACAATTTTAAATATTTTCATTTTAATTAGCTGGGTGTGGTAGTGTGTTCCTGTAGTCCTAACTACTCAAGAGACTGAGGTGGGAGGATTGCGTGAGCTTGAGAGTCGAAGGCTTCAGTAACCTGTGATTGTGCCACTGCACTCCAGCCTGGCCAACAGAGCAAGACCCTGTCTCTTAAACAAAACAAAAAAAGAGAGAGAGAAAGAAAAAAGCTAGTGGAAATTTCTCTGGGCTTTTGGGAATAGGTCATCAGCCACCTAGCATGGCGATTCATGTTTTTTCTTATTCTATATCCTTATAGAAATTTAATGGGAAGCCAGGAGAGGGAGCATCGGAAGTTGCTATTTTAATTACGAATCTCCAACAACTGATTATTATTTCCTTTTAAAATAAAAATTGCTTTATCTTTTTACTGATTATAGAAGTGAAATATCATTATAAAAGCAAATTCAAACCATACAGAAAACTATGCAGGAAAATGCGAAAACTCACCTAAAACCCGACCATCCGAAGGTGGTGGCCATCCTGTGTGAGATGTTTCTGTGCATATATACTATAATGTGAATGAGATTATTGTTCATATGAGGATATTTTTATGATCACTTTCCTCTTTTTCTATGATATTTTATTGCTTCCCCCCCTCCCCCCGCATTTACCTTCTCTCCCCACATTTCTTCTCGTCCCCTCTGTGAAGAGTCCCCACAACCACGCTCACTTGCAGAGATCCAGCCCGCTAGAAGGACTCCCAGGACTCTGCCTGGAGTTGTTGCACCAGTGAGTGACAGTGACAGCAGAAGGGTGCAGAGCACAATTGGCACAGGGAAAGGGTGCATCGGGTCAGATCCCGAGGAACCCAGGAGCATGCTTCCAAGAGTTCCCTCCCAGCGGAGCTGTGGCAACACGTGCCAGTGCCATCCATCAGGGAAGCTCATTACATACTCAGTGCTCCAAGTTTTTACTAGGAGCTGGTCATTTGGGAGCTGTCTGCCTAACACGTACCCAAATTCCAGACTCCCAGAGGAGACAGGTATTCAGCACAAACTGTATTTGTACAAGTAGTTTAAACACAGTAAGCCACTCTTATTAGGAAAAGTTTTGTTTGTTTGCTTGTTTGTTGTTTGAGACAGAGTCTTACTTTGTCTCCCTTGGTAGAGTGCTGTGACATCACAGCTCACAGCAACCTCAAACTTTTGGGCTCAAGTGATTCGCTTGCCTAAGCCTCCCAAGTATCAGGGACTACAGGTGCCCACCACAGCCCCTGGCTATTTTTAGAAATGGAGTCTCACTCTTGCTCAGGCTGGTCTTGAAACTTGTAAGTTCAGGCAGTCCACCCTCCTCAGCCTCACAAGTACTAGGATTACAGAAGTGAACCGCTGTGTGCGGCCTCAGGAGAAGTTTTATATCACCGTGTGTGGCCTCAGAAGTTTTATATCAGTGTAGGAAACTGTTTACCAGCAAGCTCCCAGACACCATCCATGCAAGCAGACCTTTGTAAGATTAGCAATCTCAGTCTTGCTACGTTAACTATTTTCTGGACACCCCCCCCCCCCCACACACACACACACACACACACAGTCTTCCCATAACTTTCATAAACTTACTTATCCATATAGCCTTCCATACTGGTGCCTTCATTTCTACACACTGGATTCCCAGAGCAAGATTGTTGAGTCGAAGGATACATATGTTTTTTTGGTTTTGTTTTTTGGTTTGTGTTTTGAGACAGAGTCTCAATCTATTGCTCCAGGCAGAGGGCTGTGGCATCATCATAGCTCACAGCAACCTCAAGAAGTCCTCTTGCCTCAGCCTCCCAAGTAGCTGGAACTACAGAGGCCTACCATGACACCTGGCTGGTTTTTCTATTTTTAATAGAGACAAGGGCTCCCTCTTGCTCAGGCTGGTCTCAAACTCCTGAGACCAAGCAGTCAGCTACCTTGGCCTCCCAGAGTGCCAGGATTACAGGTGTGAGCCACCGTACCCAGCCAATATATACGTTTTTAATCATAATAATTCACTTTTCCACTTACTATGAAGGTGAACTCTTTTCCCTCAATTTTGATGACAGAGGCTTTTACTAGGCTTTGCATTCTAATCAGATACCTTATTTCCACTTCATTTATTTCCATGACTATTAGTGTGTGTGCCAGGCCTTTTGGATCGTCTCTCTCTTTATTTGTTCATATTCTTGGCCCGTTTTTCTATTGGATTGTTTGTCTCTTTCCTATGAATTTGTGGGACCTATCTGTATATAACATGTATTTATTTTATATATTATACTTCTTTTTGTTAGAGTTATTTGTCATTGGGCTCTGTTCATGGTATACTCTTCCATGTGGAAATTTTTATTGTTAATATAATGAAGAAGTCTTATCTTTTTCTTTATAGCTATTGGGTTTCTTAAAAGAATTATTGATCTGACAACTGCAGTTTATTTCAGATGAATAACTAGCTATTTTAACCTCATGTGTATTAAAAAAAAATTCCCTTTGTTCCCGCTACATTGAAATTCCACCTTTGTCCAATGTTAATTTCTCATATATCAGTGAAAGTATTTCAGGCTATTTTATTCTACAGTCAATTTCTATGTCAATATCAGACTATTTTTATTATAGTACATCACAATATGTTTTAATATCTGAGAACCTGGCTTTTGGTGTATTTTTGTACCTTTTTTGGTGCCTTAGAGATTTAACGGCAAGTTGTTAAGAGGAAGTAATCAGAATGTTAACTAAAACTAGAACCTCAAAAACTGATTATTTAAAGGAATAAATTACATAACCACAATAAAAAATTTGAAAAATAGATAAAAGTTTGTAACTTTCTGATTCATAAAAATATGTATAGTTCACTGTCATTGTCTTAAACATTAACTAGTCAATACCAAGAGCTACAGATAGTCTGTTCAGTGCATTTTATTGCCCTCCATGTATACAGTCAGCTCTCCATATGTGCAGGTTTTATATCCTGAGAATTCCGTATTTTTGGTCACATCTGGCCAACAAAAATCCACATGTAAGTGGAACTGCATGTTTCAAATCCATGTTGTTCAAAGTCAGCTATCCTTGGTCATGTGCTGATATTGTAGAAAATTTGTGAAATTATTAGAAATATGTTTTAAGAAATAGCCATAAAGATGTATTGGTTCTATAGCACATAAGTAATAGCAATGCAGGCTCATGTAGAAAAATGAAAAAATATAGTTTTATATTATTTAAAATATAATTTTATTTTATATAAAATATAAACTTACATTGTTATCACATCACTATTGATAGTTTTTGTCATATCTTTATATCTAGAAATACTTATTGCATAGTTGTGATAGCTAACTTAGTCCTTCCTATGATTAGACTTTCAGGGATCGGTCTCCTATTGCTGGACATTTAGGTGTTTCAAGAGTAATAAAGGAGTGAGCCTTCATTCCTACAAGGCTCCCTGGAGCACACATCTCTTCTCTGTTTACTTAGGGCAGTGCCTGACAAGTACAAGAGTTCAGTACGTGTTAGCTATTGCTATTGCTGCTAGGATTCTGCTGCTATTAAATCTTTGTAAATGTTTTTGAGTATTGTGTTGAAGTAAATTCTCAGATATGAAATCATTGGTTTAAAACATGTGCACTTTTAAGGTTTTCTATACCCATTTTGAAATGGCCCCTAGAAAGATTGCACCAATTTGTGCTTCTGCCAGCTAACACATGAAAGAGCTTATTTCACTGAAGCACTGATTATTTTCATTTTGTAACACACTTTTTCTGAATGACCTAAAACCTGAATGTTTTGTGTGAATAATGAAAAAACACATGTTGTGTAAAAAGCCCCAGTTACAGTATATACCCATTAAAAGAAATGAATCACTGTCGCCAGTGAGATTTTTATAAAGGCCATTCTTTTCTCCCTTTCATAATATATAATTGATTCACTTACTCACATAATCTCTGCCTTTGAGTTTGTGTGTGTGTTCCTCACGTCACATTTGAATGAGAAATTACTAAAATGGTATTTCTAGACAGTACTGGAGAAACCATTTAAGGTTTTCAGAATTACAGCTTTAAGCAAGGTGCTGAGAGATCGCTAGAGTGTGTTGTCAGTTCAGCACTGACACAGCCAAACTGAAGTATGTAATGATTTTTCTTAAGTATCTTGTGAGATCAATCTGTATAGGCTGATTTTGTCATTTTACGTTTTTTTCTTCTTCAGTCCGGGCCTTCTGGTTTGGTATTTCTTGATCATTTATCTTCTGTGTGTTATATTCCTTAATTCCCAGAAATTAAGACTCTTCCTTGTAGGACTGGGGAAATTCTGAAAGAAGATTGTTAACTAATAATTAATGATTAATTGATTTCCATTGAAAACATTGCACCAAATGCATTATAAGGAGTCACAATTCTCTAATATTCTGTGCCCATGTAGTCTAAAATATTTTTTAGTCTTGGCTCAGTGCCTGTAGCTCAAGTGTCTAAGATGCCAGCCACATACACCAGAGCTGGCGGGTTTGAATCCAGCCTGGGCCTGCCAAACAACAATGGCAACTATAGCCCAAAAAAAACAAAAAAAAACAACTAAAACAGCTGGGCGTTGTGGCAGGCACCTGTAGTCCCAGCTACTTGGGAGGCTGAGGCAAGAGAATCGCTTAAGCCCAGGAGTTGGAGGTTGCTGTGAGCTGTGATACCATGGCACTCTATCCAGGGTGACAGCTTGAGGCTCTGTCTCAAAAAATTAATTAATTAATTAATTAAAAAATATATGTATAGATAGTAGTCTTGGAAGAGGAATGGGATATGGAAACCTTCAAAAACGTTCCTTCCTTTTTTGGTACATGTATAGTTTTAATTTTATGTT
>CAUYPK010147857.1:0-11248 GCA_963574355.1 Loris lydekkerianus
CATACAGCATGAATACAAAGTGGTTATACCAGGTCTGGCACATACGTGTAAGTGCTCAATTAATGTTAGCTATTAGGTTACAGATGGAATTCCCATTTAAAAATCATTAAAATGCTCTATCATTCAGCAATCATTCTGGAACAACATGGAAAGTGTCATTATTTATATTTTATAGATGATAAAGTGAGAGTCAGAGACAGGTGAACTCAGGTGCACACAGTTAAAGAGAAGCAGAATAGGGCACAGCTGTTCAGACAACACTGGTAAGTTAAGGTCTGATGCTGCCATGCTTTCTAAGGTGGCATTTTCTTCCACATTTTAAAAAAATTAAAAAAGAAATAGTGCTGGCTCAGTGCCTGTGGCTCAAGCGGCTAAGGCACCAGCCACATACACCTGAGCTGGTGGGTTAGAATCCAGCCCAGGCCTGCCAAACAACAATGACGGCTGCAACCAAAAAATACCAGGCGTTGTGGCAGGCGCCTGTAGTCCCAGCTACTTGGGAGACAGAGGCAGGAGAATCGCTTGAGCCCAGCAGTCAGAGGTTGCTGTGAGCTGTGATGCCACGGCATTCTACCCAGCGCAACAGCTTGAGGCTCTATCTCAAAAACAAACAAACAAAAACAAAACAAAAAAAGAAACAGTGCTTGGGTGGTACCTGTGGCTCAAAGGAGTAGGGTACCGGCCCCATGTGCTGGACGTGGTGGGTTCAAACCCAGGCCCAGCCAAAAACTGCAAAAAAAAAAAAAAAAAAAAAAAAGAAAAGAAAAGAAATAGTGCTTTTTGACAAAAGTCACCAAAAAGCCAAGGATGATATCTTAGTTTATTTCACCTGCCATAACAAAATACCACACACTGGTGGCTTATAAACAACAGATACTTATTTTTCACAATGACGGAGCTGGAGAAGCCCAAGATCAAGGCATCGGCCAAGGTAGTCTCTGCTAAGTGCCTGCTTCCTCACACACAGCCTTCTCACTGTAACCTCACTTGGTGGAAGGGGTGAGGGAACTTTGTGGGGTCTCTTTTATAAGGGCACTGATCTCATCCATGAGGGTTCTGCCCTGATGACCTGATCACTTCCTAAAGTCCCCACCTCCTAATACTATCACCGTGGGGGTTAGGATTTCAACATATGAATTTGAGGAGACACACAGTCCACTGAATAGAGGAGAGATCTGCAAAAAATGTCTCTTAACCTTTAACTTTCCTCTCTGCGAAAGGGGATTTCATTAAGTGAGAGCTCATTTGGTGAAGCCACCTTATCAAAGTAGTTGATCAGAAAACGTTTAGGTTGAAAATAATTTTTTTTAACTAATTCACCTTAAAATGGAAATAAATACCTTACCTTTACTCACCTTTTCCCTCTTATTCCTTAAAAACATCATCTTTTTTTCCCCTTCTACTTTTTACTGACCAAGTTTACTGAGCAAATTTATGGAGCTCAGAAAACTTTAAACTCAGTTAGAAGGAAACTGAGAGGCTATCAGTTCAAACCTTTCATTTTAAGATGAAGAATGAGGCCAAGAAGGGAACCGACTAAAAAAAATGAAAGCCCAAATGGGCCTGGAACCAACTGTCCTGTGTCTCACGAGGTGTACTACTAGCAGGGCATCAATACTCAGGCCAGGTGGTCACCAGAGTATCCACAGCAGACACCAGCCATCAATCACATCCTCATTTCCTTTTTAGCCTTAATACCCTGGAATCCTAATATCATTGCACTCAAGCTAGCTGTTGCCAAAGTGGCCACGTCTCTTTAATAATTCAGTACATGTGAACCTAAAATTCATAGTCTAAAATGCTAACACCAATTTTTTCCCTTATCTTTGTCTTTTAAGTTTAGGAAGTAAATTAATTAAATCTTTTAGGGCAGTAATGATCTTTTAGGGAGATTTGAGTTCTAGGCACTCAAAATGTGGTGGAGATTTTGGTTTAAATTTTAAAAGAAATATAAGCAAAATTAATCTATGGTGACAGAAATCAGAACAGTGATTGCTTGGAGCGAGGGGCTGATTAGGAAGGAGCAAGTGATGAAATGTTCTGTATCTTGACGGGGGTGTGGTCAAATTATACACTTACTATCTGTGCATGGCACTGTGTGCAAATTATATCTTTTAAAATCAATCTAAGCTACTCATATAGAAAATTCATATTTTCAAATTCCTATCCAAAAGAAGGACCTGACCTGCAACCCAGTTGATGAAAGACCATGAACAAATGGATAAGTATCTTTCAAAACCACTGCATGGTGGTGCATTTCTGTTCAGCTATTCATAAAAATAACATACATCAGGCAAGAACTCATGTATTCAGAAAGGAAGTAAGGTTTCTTTTCAGGCTATTCCAGTTAATGAATTCTGTCTTCAATAGGAATGAGAGCATTATTTAAGAACTGTGTATACTACTGTGATAACATATCCACTGACCTTTATTGACCACGTGGAGTTTAGTAATAGAACTTTATCCTAAAGACTATGAGAGAGCTTTTATAGATAAGGAAGGTAAGGCTGAACATAGAGTGCACTAATTAAGTTTTCATTTGTCTATTTTCTATATTACTTTCCTATAAAAACGTTGAGTATATATGACATTCTGCCCACCACATACCATATTTGATAGCAGAGTCTTGACAAAAACAAAAACAACTATTAAAAAGGAGTAAGGAATTGGCTTTTCTTTGGCTGATAAGCACACGTCAGCTAGGTACATAAACTGATTTAAGATACTGCTCTGTTAGTGGTTATTACCATGAGATAAGGAGAAAAGGGCAAATTTCAAGTTTAAATTATGGCTAGAAAAGGCGGGAAAATGTCTCAGTTCTTTCAGCAAAGCGACTTTAAAATGATAAATTTTAGCATATATTAATTAAGGTTTAGTATCCTAGCTGGCATACTGATAAACGGCAGCTGTTTAAGAAAACAAAATACAGTACCCTATTGCTAGTGAAAGGTCCACAGGAGGGTTGCTTTCCTGTGTCTAGTGAAGGCCTTACATACCACATCTGGCTTCAACCGGAGAGTAAGGGGAAAGGAGACCAACATGGAGCGCAAGGTGGTGAACACCGCCGAGAGCCAGGACTGCCGAACCTCACGGCTTCTTGGAATTCGGTGAATGTAGTATTCAGTAGTCTAAAAGAAAATGGAATCCAAATTACCTGGGTCACTGATGCCAAGGTTAAATTTGCAGAAATAGGAGATGCTTTCTTATTTGTTTCCAGTTTTCATTTTAATCACTTTTCTTTTTCTTTTTCTTTCTTTTTTTTTTTTTTGAGACAGAGTCTCAAGCTGTCTCTACCCTGGGTAGAGAGTGCTATGGCATCACAGCTCACAGCAACCTCCAACTCCTGGGCTCAAGCGATTCTCCTGCCTCCGCCTCCCAAGTAGCTGGGACCACAGGCACCCACCACAACACCCGGCTATTCTAACCACTTTTCAATTACAGTCATAAAGACTATTTCATGTGTTGTATTAATGTAACAAGCACACCACTGGGTTGTGACAGAAAAGTTCCTAAATATGATTCAAAAGCACTGTTAAAGCCAGTTGAGATAAGAAGTTGGGGAAATTTTTCTATAAAATAGTTTTTAGGCAAAGATCTTAACATGTTGATGTGCAAATAGCTTTTACAAATTGACATACAAAACAAATCACCTCGTAACAAAATGGGCAAAGAAGATAGATAATTCCAAACAGAAATACAAATAACAAACACACGAAAAGATAGCTAGCAAACACAAAAAGAAAATCATTTTTCAACTACATGATTAGTAATAATTGTGGATACTCAGCATTATTGAGGTTACTAGGGAAACATAAATTCACATTCTCTGGGCAAGTATAATGTACAACATTTTAGGAGGGCAAACTAGAAACATCCTTAATATTTTAAATGTCTCTACCTTTGATCTAGCAGTTCTGCTTCTGGAAATATATCTTAGATTTACAGACATGTTCATCCACTGTATCATTACCTGTGGAAATCGGTAACAGACTACATATTCTCCAAAAGGTACTGGAGAAGTCCATCCAATAAAATATACGGAGAAATAGATGTTAAGAATAAAATAGGAAGATACATTAAGTGAATTTTGCAATTCGGAAACTTAGTTTTGCAGGATACAAAATTCTATGCTGGCAGTAAGCTTTGTTAAAGGAAACTAAAAATGGGGCCCCAATCACTTCTGCCTTATAAGGTCTCCACTGATAAGGGTACAGTGAGCCTGATGGGTTTTCCTTCATTTTGATTTTGGCTTGTTGATGATTATGTGTCTTGGAGATATTCTATTTGTTATGAATCTTCCCAGTGTTTGATGACCGTCTTGTACCATGTATCTGGATATATGAATGTCTGATGATACCTGAGAAGATTTTCCTCAATAATTCCCCCAATTAGGTTTTACATGTATTTTGCTTTTGCTTCTTCTCCCTCAGGGCAGCTATGATTTGACATTAGTTCTCTCCATAAAGTTCCGTATTTGTCTGAGTGATTGCTCATTTTTCTTTACTCTTTTCTGCATCTTTGACAAGGTTAGTTTGAAAGCCTTGTCTTTAAGCTCTGAGATTCTTTCGTTTGGTTCAGCCCATGTTGAACCTTTCTGCTATATTATGAAATTCCTTAAATCGCTTTTTTTTTTTTTTTTGAGACGGAGTCTCATTATGTCACCCTTAGTAGAGGGCTGTGATGTCACAGCTCACAGCAACCTCAAACTCTTGGGGTTAAGCGATTCTCTTGCCTCAGCCTCCCAAGTAGCTGGGAACACAGGCATCTTCTATAACATCCAGCTATTTTTTTGTTGTTGTTGCAGTTGTCATTGTTGGTTAGCTAGCCTGGGCCAGGTTTAAACCTGCCACCTTCAGCATGTGGCTGGCGCCATAACACTGTGCTATGGGCGCCGAGCCTAAATCACTCTTTTCATTTCCTTAAAGTTCTATTATATCTTTTCTTATGCCATCTAGCTCTTTAGCCATCTTTTTCTTTTTTTCTTGAGATTCAACTGTACTTTTTATTAATATTGCTTTTAGTCAATGTATTATCTTTTTTCTTAATAAATTCAGGTCTGATTTCTTTTTTTTTTTGAGACAGAGTCTCATTTTGTCACCCTCTGTAGAGTGCTATCACATCACAGATCACAAACTCTTGGCCTTAAGCGATTCTCTTGCCTCAGCCTTTCAAGTAGCTGGGACTACAGGTGCCCGCCACAACGCCTGGCTATTTTTTAATATTTTATGGTTGTAGTTGTCGTTGTTTGGCAGCCCAGGCTGGATTTGAACCTGCCAGCTCCGGTGTATGTGGTTGGCACCCTAGCCGCTGAGCTACAAGCGCCGAGCCAGATGTGATTATTTTTTAAATTTAATTTTTATAAAATCACAACTGTATACATTTATGGGGTACAATGTCATCTGATATACAATGTGAATGCTTAAATCAAACTGCTTAACATAACCATCACCTCACTTATTTTTTGTGGTAAGACATGTATAATGTACTCTTAGTTGATTTGAAATGTACCCTTGCATTGTGCACATTAGGCGAGATCCCACCAAATGCCCTCTCCCCTCCCTCCACTTGCCCTCCCATCGCCCCTTCTCTCCCCTCCCTTATGGACTATATTTGTGTTTTATCATTCATATGAATGTGTGATTATATATTGGTTTCATAACAGTATTTATTATATTGGATACTTTTTTCCTATTCTTGAGATACTTTACTAAGAAGAATATGTTCCAATTCCATCCAGGAAACATAAAAGATATACAGTCTCCTTCTTTTTTTTACAGCTACATACTATTCCATGGTATACATATACCACAATCTGTTAATCAATTAATGGGTTGATGGGCATCTGGGCTACTTTCATGACTTGACAATTGGGAACTGGGCGGCAATAAACATTCTGGTGCAAACGTCTGTGTTGTAAAATGATTTTTGTTCATCTGGGTAGATACTTAGTAATAGAACTGCAGGATCAAATGGTAGGTCAGCTTTTACTTCCTTAAGAATTCTCCATACTTCTTTCCAAAAAGGCTGTATTAGTTTGCTATCCCACCAGCAATGTACCAGTGCTCCCTTCTCTCGTGACCTTTTCCTTTATTTAATTGATGTCCTGAAATATTTTTTGACTTCCTTTTGTTGCTTCTTTCTATTTAATCCTATTGATTGTTCTATTGATCTTATTTGCCATCCATACTCTGAATTCCATTCCTGACGTTTTGACAATTTCCTTTTGGTTGGAGATCCACTGTGATCCTTTGGGAGTGTTGAATTGGTGTTTTTTTTTTTAATTTATTTTTTTAGACAGAGTTTATGTCGCCCTCAGTAGAGTGCTATGGTGTCACAGCTCACAGCAACCTCAAACTCTTGGGCTTAGGCGATTCTCTTGCTCCAGCCTCAAGTAGTTGGGACTACAGGTGCCCACCACAATGTCCAGCCATTGTTGTTGTTGTTGTCATTGTTGTTTGGCAGGCCGGCACTGGGCTCCAACCTGCCAGCCCTGGTGTATGTGGCTGATGCCCTAGCTGCTGAGCTATAGGCGCTGAGCCTGTTTTTTTCCCCTCATTACCAGAGTTCTGCTGGTTTCTTCTTACCCGAATCCTCTTTTCTCCGCTCAGGGCTGATAGATTGGTAGTGCACCTATTTTCCTTTGCTGAGAACTCTCCTACTTGGTAAGAAGAAATCACTAGATGGCACTTTTGTGTCCTACCGTAGAAGACTGACCTAGTAGGAGAGGGCTGGGTGTACTGAGAGCCTGTAATACAGCTGTTGTGCTTTGTCCCATTCCTTTGTGATTGTCAAAGTTTAAGCTGGTGCTAGATGACTTTTGTGTAGAATAGTGGTTTTCCCAGGCCACCATTGGAAGCTTGGTTGGAGGCTGAGCAAGACCCTCTCCACAGAGGTTGGTGTTGCAGGGGATTGTTGTATTCTACTCTGCCTGGGTCTCCCATGGTGGTGACAGTGGCAGCAGGTGAGATAATCTAGGCAGTGGTTGGGGATGTTCATGCTATGGGTCCAATGGGGTTCAAGTGCAATGGCAGCTTAAGCTGGCAGACCCTGGGGGAGTGTTGGACCATGGGGAAGTTCCTGCCAGGAGGCTAGTGGAAGCCTCGGGTTGGAGCCTAAGGGCCTAGAGGTAGCTCTTGAACCTTGGGGGTAGAGTCTTGGGATGCAGGGACAGTGCTAGAGTTAGAGCCTAGACCTCTTTCTGTGAAACTGGCCCTTTACAAGGAGCTCAGGGAACTTCTCTCAGCTCTTGTAGGTCTTCTCTCCAGGAAACAGAACCATAAGAGAAGAGTGTCCCAAGGCTTTGAAGTACGTCCCCAAAGGGCAAGGAAGCCTTCTGCTAGTTAGAGCAAGCAGAAGGATCCCATTACGCACCTAATACTGCTTGAAAAATTCTCTGCCCCAGTGTTTTTGTATTATACCTGCTATGCAGCCATGCAGTTGAGGCGACAGGAATCTGGGGTCACCTTGATGGGGATAAAGGGCCATCAATTGGCTATGCTGGATACAGAAAGAAGTTGGGTGCTAGGTTGTTTGATGTCTTAAGTCACCGAATGGACACAACTCATGGCAAAATCCTGAGAGTTTTTATTATTTTACACAGTTTAAGAAAATAAAATATATAGGCTCAGCGCTCGTAGCACAGTGGTTACAGCGCCAGCCACATACACTGAAGCTGGCAGTTCGAAACCGGCCTGGGTCAGCTAAAACAATAATGACATCTGCAACAAAAAAACAGCTGGGCACTGTGGTGAGTGCCTATAGTCCCAGCTATTTGGGGGTCTAAGGCAAGAGAATCGCTTAAGTCCATGAGTTAGAGGTTGCTGTGACTCCACAGAGCTCTACCGAGGGCAACATAGTGAGACTCTGTCTAAAAAAAAAAAAAGAGTTCAAGAATAGCTTGAAAAATACCAAGACTCCATCTCTAAAAATACCCAGGTGTTGCGGAGGGCACCTGTAGTCCCAGCTACTCAGGAGGCTGAGACAAGAGGATCCCTTGAGCCTAAGAGTTTAAGATTGCTGTGAGCTTTGATGACACCAGGACATTCTATCAAGGTTGACAGAGTGAGACACTGTCTCAAAAAAAAAAAAAAAAAAAACCAAAACAAAAAACAACAACAACAAAAAACAAAGAGGTCAATGAGAAAAATTATCAAAAGAAGGCTTGTATTTTGGTCTTAATAAAATCCTTTGAAGACAAAGGAATGGGACAGAGCTTCAGAGAGGTGCAATTCAGGTACAAGTCTAGGACCTCTGGCCAGGAATTCCTTGGAGGCTGTGGCATCTGGAGAAACCCAAATGAATGCATTCATGTAGATGTACTGTTTTTATTAGTCTGTACCTTTGCCTTGGGTGACCTTTCCTGGCCCAGCTTTATACTCCATAACAAGATATGGGACACAGAAGATGTGCTGACTGCCATTTTATACCTCCCCACTCCCAGACCCCCAGTGATTTGGTTCAGGAAGGTGGCCACATGACTGAAGCAAGGTTGGTCTCTTCTTGGATTGATGCAGAGGTCCTGAGAAAGTAGTTCTCCCTTTGAGGCACACTGTTGGCTGCTCCTCTAACTTTCAATTCATTTTACTGGGGCTGAGAAATAAATACAGCAGTTCCTTGAATAACATCATTTCCTTCAATGTTATGTCATTATAACACTGATCAGAAAAAAAATGATTTCCAACTGAGGCCACCACCGTTGCATGATCTCCCCAAGTCCATGAGGGTTTTCTCTGAGTCCTCTGGTTTCTTCCCACATCCCAAAGCTGTGCACATTAGGTGAAGTGGCATGTCCACGTGGCTCAATGTGAGTGAGCGTGGGTGTGAGTGTGCCCTGTGCCAGGGCTGGTGCCTGCCTTGTGCCCTGACTTGCCAGGATAGGCTCTACCCACCTATGATCTTGAACTGGAATAAGTCAGTAAATCATTCTCTCACTTGTTTTTATTATTCCTGCTTAAATGTATGTATAGCTCACATTTCAATGTTTAATATTGGAAGTGTTTGGTCTTTAGTTTTCTGATGTTTTTGTGACCAGAAATACGCTCCAGGAAATTAATTCTTGTTTGTATCAATTAGCTTATGGTAAAATTGGTTTCACTGCACATAGTTTCACTTAAAGTCACAGTTTCCAACAGCCTGTGGATTAAGTTAATTGAGGATTTACTGTATTTTTGTTTCTCTATCCACTAGTCTTTTGCACAATAACTCAGAACTGAAGTACTCTATTTACCACCAAAACATGCTACTCCCTCTGTTATTCCCAAGCTACAAATCAATAATAAATAGTAGGATCTACTACAGATTTCCTGATAGATATGAAGACACATGTTGGGGTTGTTGGAAACAGGGGGTAAGACGCTGCCTTCATGTTTCCTTTCAAACGCTCTACACACATCCCGTAGCTGTCCACTTGCTCCAGATGTCCCTGCTATTCTCGTGGTTCAAGTCAGCACCATCTCTTACCTCGACTACTACAACAGCCCCTTAACTAGACTCTTTGCTTCTCCTCTTGCTCCCCTATGACTTATTCTCTTCAGAATTAGCAGAGCCATCTTTTAAAAACGTAAAGCAGATCCTTTCCTTCTCTTGCTTAAAACCCCGTCTAATAGCTTTCCATTGCACTTGAGCTAAAGTCCAAATTTCTTACAACTGCTCCCAAGGTCCCATGGAATCTGGTGCTGGTTTTCCTCTCTAGTTTCTCCCTGCGCACTCACTGGAGCCATACTAGTCTTTTGTCTGTCTTCTGAATGTGTCAAGCTTATTCCTTCCTGAGGGCCTTTTCTGTTTATTCTAACCAGGCAGCTAGGCTCATGGCTGTCTCTTTTCTGCAAATCAGGTCTTGTCTGAACATTATCTCCTCCAGCAGGAGACAGTTCTCCCTGAGATGCATGGTCACTCTCCACCACACTGTCCTAGTTTACTGTCTTCATAGCAATCATCATTACCTAATAGTAACTTACTCACTTATGTGACTGTTGTCTGCCTCTCCCCTGGAATATAAGCTCCATGAGATGGTAGGATGCCATCTTGTTCACTGCTATAATCTCAGCACTTGCTAAGTAGTCCATAATAACTTGTTGAACAAATGACTACCATTATAGTTTCTAGAAGTTTAGTCTGTGGTTTATGTTGGAGGATGGTGATGCAGAAGCTGCTGGCTTTTAACCTCCTGACATCTCAGGGGATTGTAAGAGACCAACTAACTCAACTTTTCCACTTCACAGATTAAGAATCTGGACTTTCCCAGGTGACGGTGTCAGGACCTCAACTCAGTTTGTGCACTGAAAAGTGCTGCTGAGTCGCTCTTCTTAGACCTTTCTTGGATCTTTGTGCCTCACTGCTGGGGAGCCTGCCTTCCCCAGTCTGTCAGAAGTTGAGTCAGCTTTTTTCCCTGAGGTTTACTCCCTGGTTGCGTTGCTCCCATGGATAGCCAACTACCCAGCCTGACCCGCTTCTTTCTCCTTCCTTAGTTTTCAACTCACTTGCTCTCAAACCTAGGGAGCTTGTTGTCTCCTTCCCTCTGTGGGAACTGAGCTCCCGGTCTCCTCGTACCTCTTTCTCCTTTGTGCCCTGTTCTGCACCACAGATTTGGCTTACCAACCCCACCCACCACTGTTACCAGCAATTCCTGTGCCTACTTCTGAAGCCTTTGGGGGAAAGAAACAAGAATAGGAATACAGGACCCCAGTAACATTCAGACTTTTCTGCTGAACCTTAGGCTTGTTCAAGGTTGGTTTGTTTGTTTGTTTGGGGGGCCCGTCCTGCTGTTTTGCTATTGCTCCCACCTGGCAGCCAACTGGGTTACATGTTCTCCTAAAAAGGATGTTTTAGTTGAGTTTTTTCTTTCCGTACAGTTCAATGTGTATGTCCTCCAATATGTACCCATCTTGCAACATGATATAGTCAAACAATTGGCTAAAGATGACCCTCTCTCTGATTTTCTTTCTATTATATAGAAAAAGACTAGTGAAATATCCTATCTCAGCTTCCTAATTCCTATAGTGCAGGAACTATGTCCTGTGGTACTCTGTGGACCTCCCAATGCTCTCTACATCTATTTGACTGATGTATAGCCAAATGTGCTGTGGCAAGAAAGACAAGAAAAGTAGAATGCTTAAGAGCGACAAAATATTCTTAGGTTATAACTGGGTTATAGCCTTCATGTGAAAGCCATAAATTAGTTTCATAGTAGGACTGAGTACATTGGATACTTTTTCTTCCATTCTTGAGATACTTTACTAAGAAGAATATG
>CAUYPK010147858.1:0-41668 GCA_963574355.1 Loris lydekkerianus
AAGGAAGGAAGGAAGGGAGGAGAAGGAAGGAAGGGAGGAAAGGAAGGAAGGGAGGGAGGAGAAGGAAGGAAGGGAGGGAAGGAAGGAGAAGGGAGGGAGGGGGGGAGGGAGGGAGGAAGGAGGGAGGGAAGGAAGAAGGGAGGAAGGAAGGGAGGGAGGGAAGGAAGGGAGGGAGGAAGGAGAAGGGAGGGAGGGAGAGAGGGAGGAAGGAAGGAAGGGAGGGAGGGAGGGAAGGAAGGGAGGGAGGAAGGGAGGAAGGAAGGAAGGGAGGGAGGGAGGGAGGGAGTAAGGAAGGAGAAAGGAGGGAGGGAAGGGAGGGAGGGAGGGAGGAAGGAAGGAAGGAAGGAAGGAAGGAAGGAAGGAAGGAAGGAAGGAAAATACATTTGAAAGAAAAAAAAAAAGCCTTGGAGGAGAGGGTGTCACCCTCACACCCAGTCCTTCCCCGCCCCTCACACCGATGCCCTTCCAGAGAGATTTGGTCAGGATGTGCTGAGGGCACACCTAAGATAGAATAAGACAAACCAGAGAGAGAACTTAAAAGCACAGTTTATTGTACCACATGTCCAGGAAACAAAAATAATAATAATAAAAAGAAAAATGTAAAGCATAATTCAGTGCCTTTAGAACCAGTTTTCATGAATCCTTCTTGTGTGTGGGTGTCTTCACTAAGATGTTTAAGGCACTTTTGGATCTAATACGTTGAGCTTGTCGTTTCCATTAAATATTTAGAAGTGTTTTTAATGAGTTACTCTCAGTGTTTAAATGTCAGGGGAGATTTACTTTATTGTAGCCATAAATTTTGATTTGTCAGCCAAGTCCGAGTGCGACTATACAGAGAATTGTTTATTGCATAGCATATGATCTATTCATCTTGAGAATTTATTGAACAATTTGCTTGTTTTTTTTTTAATTTTGGAAATTTCAAACATGAACAAAAGTGAAGGGAAAACATGACAAACTCATGCACCCATCAGCGTTCAGCATTCAACAAAGGCTTCTCTGGTTGTCACCTGAGTTCCCCTGGGCCACCAGCCCCCGGGGCATTAAAGGGTTGGCACTTGGGGCCTGAGGAAGCCCCGGGTTCACATGGCTGCTACCACTTTCGCTCAGAAGCTCCACTCATCTCTGAGGTGTGTTCCTGGGAGTCTCAGAGCTTTCCTTTCCTGTCCTGAACATGGGTGACGATTCCGTGCCACGAGCATGCACAAAGTGCTTTCATGAGAGGTACCTTTCCATCCCCATAGATGGGACCAGACCCTGGCCAAATGGCTCTCTGTCCAGCCTGCACAGTTGGCGCTCCCAAGTTCCAGTCGCGCCGCAAGCCGTGTCCCATCTCGGCAGCAGAACACACCTCCCCACCAGAACAAACCTCCCCACCAAGAGCCCAGGACCCACAGGGGAGACGTCGGGGAAATGATGTCCCCCTCACCCACCTCTAGAGATCAGGAGCAGGAACCTGCCACTTCTCTAGAACAGCACAAGTCCTGACCTTGTGCCCAGCACACTGGAATGGGAGGGCAGTGAATGAGGGAGGGAAGAGGCTTGCATACCTGAATGGGTGAAAACAGGAAAGAGAAGGCAACAAGGCCCGCAAGGAGTTCTTTATGTATGAGTAAAGGTCTAGGACAATTCAAGCCTCTTTGTTTTTTTTTTTTTTTTGAGTCTTCCTTTTCTTTTTTTTTGAGACAGAGCCTCAGGCTGTCGCCCTGGGTTGAGTGCACTGACATCACAGCTCACAGTAACCTCCAACTCCGGGCCTCAAGCGATTCTCTTGCCTCAGGCTCCCAAGCAGCCGGGACTACAGGTGCCCACCACAACGCCCGGCTATTTTTTGGTTGCAGCCGTCATTGTTGTTTGGTGGGCCCGGGCTGGATTCCAATGTGCCAGCTCAGGTGTATGTGGCTGGCGCCTTAGACGCTTGAGTCACAGGCACCAAGCCTCTTTTTTTTTTTTTTTTTTTTTTTTTAACAACAGGGATAAATTCTGAGAAATTTCACCCTCTTTAGTACATGAGGTTTTGTCACACAATGTCTCACTTTGTAGCCTGGGCTGGATGGAAGGTAGTGGTGTCACCACAGCTCACTGCAACCTTAAACTCCCATGGCCCTCCTGCCTCAGCCTCCCCAGCAGCTGAGACTGCAGGCGCCACCACAGCTGCCTAATTTTTCTATTTTTTGTAGAGACAGGGTCTTGCTGTGTTGTTCAGGCTGATCTTGAACTCCCTGCCACAAGCAATTGTCCCATCTTGGCCTGTCAAACTGCTGGGTTTATAGGCACGTGCCACCGTGCCCAGCCTGGTTTTGTGAATTTTGACAGGTTTTCTTCACGAAAGTCCCATTGCCCAGTTAGCTCCTCCTGCTGCCCCGTGTGGCCGGCCCCTCCCACACCCACCATCTGTGTTCCTCACTATGGTTCTGCCTCCTCCCGAAAGGTGCTTGTAAGTGGAGCCGGGGTGAAATTCAGCCAGACACTGCAGGTCGCCCACCATGTCTGTGTAGGCAGACAGTCCATGCCTTCCCATTGCTGAGCTGGGCTCTGTGCACATCTGGATTGTGTCTTAGCTTTGGTGGTGGCAGCTGCCATGGACACCAGCCTCGAGTGTCTGTGTCTGCTCCTCTGGGGTGGACGTGCCCACTTACCACCTTGTCTGACCGACGGACCACATACAGTTCTGCACTGCAGGCCAGGAGGCTACCCCAAGACACGGCTCCCCTCTGGGAGACCCAGTTCATGGGCAGGGCGGGCTCAGGCCCTACCTCTGAGGAGCCCCTGCGTCTGTCCAATGGAGGCTCAGCTGTTTGTCCTGTGGCGTCCTCTGTCCCCTCCCTGTAGGATGTGAGTGGTTTTAGAGCAGGAACTGTCTGCGTTCCTCTGAGGGACACCTCATGGTGATGGGAAATGCCCCCCTCCCCTGGGTCTGCACCTGGGCCTTCACCCAGTGAGGGTGAGCTGGGCTGTCCCAGTGCGATTGGCCACACTGACCTGCTCCCAAGCAGCAGGGGTCCCTGACTAAACCTGGAGATCACTGTCCTGGGGGCCCAGGGCCAGGAGGACAGAGAGCCCATCCCTGAGAGGGAGATGCTGGCAGGTAGGCGGTGGGCAGTGGTGAGCAGGAGGATCCTGCAGGCTGGGAAGAGCCCCTAGAACCTTCCAGGTACCTTTGCGGAACCAATAGCCATGGGGGGTGAAAACCCCTTCCTATCCACAACCTGCCAGTATATCCCTCCCACTCAGGAGCCAGTGGGGTTTGGCCAGGGCACTTGGAGGGGCCATCTCCAGACATGGCTCCAGCAGCCCTCTGCCCCTACTCCCAAGGCTGTCATCAGACTTCTTAAGCCCAGCCTAGCAGTACTCCCCTCCATTGTTGGAACCACTGTCCCCAGCTGGTGGCCTCTTGGGTGAGTCTGGGTCCATCTGGGCAAGGGGAAGATGGTGGAGGGTCCTAGGGCACTGCTGCATGTCAGGTGGGACTTGGAGGCTCTGGGGATCAGAAAATTTGGGCTGTATTGTCAGTTGCTCCAAACCTTGTGTGGCCATCTGGAAAGGTCCGCTGGGGCCTCACTGTGGCCCTGTGACATCTGACCCTGATGGCTAGGTGTCCAGAGGCCATCCCATTTGTTGTGGGTGCTGAGGAGCACTCCAGCCTCCGCCCACCAGATGCCAGGAGCACAGCAATCCACCCTAGAATGACCACCAAAGTGTCTCCCGGGGGGGCAAGACCACTCGTGTTAGAAACCACTGTCTCAGAGACAGGTGAAGAATTGGCTAATCCTTACCTGTCAGAAGTGGCTTTTGCAAACTGGATTGATTATCTAGGGCTCTTTTAATTGTTAAATACACATTAAAAAGCTCAAAGACACAAATTTTCCATTTTAACTGTCTAAGTGTACAATTCAGTGTCATTAAGCAAGTTCACACTGTCCTGCAGCCGTCAACCGCCATCTGTCTCCAGACAGAACTTGTCACCTTGCAAAACTGAAGCTTTGTACCATTAAACACTAACTCCTTGCTCCCCCACCCCTAGCCCCTGGCACTTTCTGCCTCCAAAGAGATGACCACTCCATGGACCTCGTGGAAGTGGACTCATGCAGGATTTGTCCTTTTGTGACTGGGTTATTCCAGTCTTCAAGGTTCATCGGTGTGGTAGAATGGCCTTCCTCTCTCAGGCTGAGCTAGTCCACCAGACACTCATCCTGTTTGCCCATCCACCTATGGGTGCACACCTGAGTTAACTCCCCCCAGTAGCTATCGTAAGTGATGCTGCTGTGAACAGGAGGGTGTGAATAACTTTTAGAGACCCTGCTTTCAGTTCTCCTGGGTAATCCCCAGAAGTGAGACTGCTGGTCATATGTATTTCTGCATCTGATTTTTTTTGCTCACCAAGCCCTGGCAGCTTCATTCCCACCCGTAGCGCACGAGCATTCCAGCATTCTCACATCCTTGCCAATACTTGTTTTCTGTTTTTGTTTTCAATGATAACCCCCCTAATGAGTGCAAAGTGATATCTCGTTGTGGCTTGATCCAGGTTTTGTATTCATCCTGAATCATTTTCTGCGTGCACATGTGACAGGGTCTCTTGCAGAAACCGAGATAGGTTCTCTCTGCATGTGTGCAGGGTGACAGCTGATGTCTACCTGAGAGAAACCCAGTGGCTGAGGTCAGGGGGTCTGGGGGTGGGTTGTGAAGCATATCAGCCTCCCCAGCCTAAGGAAGGAGGCTGTGTGTCCTTCCCTGAGACCACTTCCTTTCCTGCAGCCCACCTGTCACAGGAGCAGGACCCTACGAGGCCTGGGGATTCAGGAGAGCAGGTGGGGGAAGGGATGTGACAGTGGCAGCTGGGGTAGCAATCATCCCTGGCAGGGACGGGCCATCTAGCGTCCTCCGACAGGATACCACCTGTGGTCCTGGGCCCTGCCTAGAAATGGGTCCTCTGGCTGACCACCCAGAGGGAGGGAGGGCTTGGACATGGGAGCCTGAGAGGACTACCTAGCCAAACAGGAGGGGCTGCCAAAAAATATGTCCATGATTGCAGCTCCCCTCTGACAACTGGGCATCCTTTCCAGTGCCTGCCACCCTAGTGACCAGTGTGTGGGGCTATGTGTGTCTACCAGCTGGTGCAGCAGGGCAGCCTGGGTAGGTGTGTGGTCTGCTGGTGCCTGGGTACTCCCAGCAGCCCACTCCCTACCAGGACCCCCCTGCAGGGCCTGAGCACAACCCTGTACCCAAAGCTCGGCTCCTGCAGTCTCTTCCAGGAGACTTGGGCCCAGCAGGCAGCACTTTTAGATCAGTCAGCTGCATCTTAATTGTTACTAGAAAGGTCATTATTCTCCAGTAAGTGGCTACTTCCATATTTTGCCTCAGCCTAGCAGGCGTGCTCACACAGCCCCAAATCTGCAGACGAACAATGACACTGCAGCCTCTGCCTCTGCAGAGCCACAGCCTCAGGGACAGGGAAGGGGTCAGGATCCCGTGGCAACCCTGGGTCACAGAGGAGGGGTGGGGAAGTGTGCCAGCAGTTCCCACCCTCTGGGGCGGGGGCGGGGATGCCCTGCCTGACAATAAAATTTCAAACCACAGCCTGGGGAGCCTCAGGGGATGTGGCAGCCATCATTACTGTTGCTGTGCGCCAACATCACAGGAGAAGCTATCTTGGGGAAGAATCTAGAAAATGCATTCTGGATGAAGGGTGGGACCAGAAGTGGGGAGAAAGTGTTAAGAGGAATCAGGGCCAGAATGCTAGTGAGGAGGGAGAGGAGGGGACAGGTGTGTGTAGGCAGAGCCAAGTCCTAGAAGGGCAGCACCACGTGGGGACTGAAGATGGAGAAGCCCATTTGTAAGAATGTCTCCCAGGACACGATGCCAGCACCCAGCACCGCCCTGGGCCCCAGGGAGCACACAGACGTGTCCTCCACTGGGGGCCCCTCATGAATGGGAGCATCTGAGCCTGAGGGGGCGTCGGAGGCACAGGGTCCCTGGAACACAGGCCACGTGCTCTCCCTGGTGCCCTGCTCTTGCTTGGGTGCCCCCCAGGGCCACCCCGTCATCCTTGACGCAGCTCTGCAGCTTTGCCGTGATGTCACATGCAGCCAAGAGCCCTCCGGCTAGGCTGAGATCCCCCTTTGATTAAAACATGTCTCAACTTCCGAGATGCCGAACTGTGAAGGAAAAAAGACTGGTGCATCTGGGAGTCAGTGAAATGGGGCGATGCAGGAGGGCCGCGCTGGCTGGGGAGCAGAGGAAGCTGGTGGGATTATGTGCTTACTCTGCACAATTGGAAGCTGATAGATAAAGGATGTCGACAACGCCAGGCCCCTTTATAATTAAGATAATTTAATTACTGCTATTAAAACCTAAGCTTCTCCCCCATGTGGGCTGCTTTTAACAAAATACCTTTGGTTCTGCTGTTCCCCACACACAGACCTGGCAGCAGTTAAGGAGAGACGCCGAGTCTCCAGAGTTTGGTCTTATGAACCCATCTGGTTTGAAGTAGTACAACAAGCAGGAAAGGGAATTGAATCAAAGGCACGATTTGTGTTTTTTTAAATACAGAAAATGTGTGAGGTAGCACCAGGAAAAAAGTCCCATCCTGCCCTCACCAGGGCTGGGTGCCACCGCGCCGGGCACAGGGGCCCTGTTCACACCTGCTTCTTGGCTGGGCCCAGGGCAGATGCAGAGGGGGCTTGAGGTACAAAGGGCTTGGTGAGTAGGAAGGGGCAGGATGGGACCCTAGAAAAGCACTCAGCTTTTTTGGAGCCCACAGGAGAAGATTTAAACGATGAACAGCTCACGAGGGCCTTCACTGTTCCCAGAGAGCTTCCTGCATAGGGTAGTGGTCAACAGCCTGAGGAGGCATCTGAGGCACAGGGTCCCTGGAACACAGGCCTTGTGCTCTCCCAGGTGCCCTGCTCTTGCTTGGGCTGTACTGCCCCGCTAGAGTCACCCCTTTCATCCTTGAAGCAGCTCTGCAGCCACCACCCCGTCCACCAGCAAGGGGCTCTGCTGGCTCTGCCCCTACAGCTGTGGCCAAGTGGAAGTCTCCTGTGGGAGGGGTGCTTTGATCTGCAGCACACCCGGAGCCCAGTGCCTCAGCCTCACACAACTGTCATCACAGGGTCCCACACACTCCACGGGTTTCCCTAGCTGCAGGGCACACCCCAGATGGCACCAGAACCCATGAGGCCAGGGTCTCCTCTCCCTCTGCAGCTGGAGGCGCCACCCAGTAGACGCCCCTCTTCCCAAAGCCGAATCCCAAAGCATCCTGCCTTTGCACTCCAGCCCCCCACCCCCACCCCAGGGCAGACCAGCCTCTCCAAGCAGTGCAGTTTCCAGACCTCCCTTAGACAAAGGGACTAGTTTGGGGGCCCCATGTGGTTCTTGGCCTGGTTTTATCCTCTGAAAACGAGGAGCAGGGTTACAGCAGGGTTCTTCCAACTGCACTCCTGGGGCCCCAAGGGGTGAAACATGCGTGGATGGCCCCTCACCTGAGAGCTTATCTATTTCCGGTGTTATACCTGTATCGTTTTGGAAGGATCTGAGGACTCTAGCTCTTGTCCTGAGTCCCGGCTGGACAGCTGGAGCCAGGCTAGGGGAGGGTAACGGGGCTTTTGAACAGGCTGGGAGAACCCGGAGGAGGTCGTTGGGGAGGCAGGAAAGGGGGTGAACCCAGGAGGACACAGCAGATGGGATGAGACCCCCAGGTGACATTGCTGGTCACAGAGTAGGCTCATTGGCAGAAGAACCTTAATGAAGGGTAAGGAATGGAGAATGGCCACTGTTGGCATGAGCAGGATGACTAAATGCTGTAGAATGGGTGACTTATAAACAACAGCAATTTATTTCTCACAGTTCTTACAGTAATGGAGGCTGGAAGTCTGAGAGCAGAGTGGCAACGAGGCCTGGTCCTGCTGAGAGCTGTTGCAGGCTGCAGGGTGCACAGATGGCAGCACTAGTTCTGTGTCCTCACATGCCCCAAGGCATGAGGGTCCTAACTAGGTATCAATAGCTCTAACTTATTTGACAAGGTCTCACTCTGTCTCCCAGGCTGAAGTGCAGTGGTGCCATCACAGGTCACTGCAACCTTGAACTCCTGAGCTAGAATGATCCTCCCACCTTACCCTTCCATGAAGCTGGGACTACAGGCACACACCACCATGCTAAGTTTTAACATTTTTTGTAGAGCTGGAGTCTGTTGCACAGGCTGGTCTTGAACTCCTGGGCTCAAGTGATCCTCCTGCTTCAGCCTCCAAGTAGCTGAGACTGCAGGCACAAAACACTCTGCCTGGCTAATTATTCTATTTTTAATAGAGACAAAGTCTCGCTCTCGCTCAGGCTGGTCTTGAACTCCTAGCCTCAAGCGATCCACCCACATCAGCCTCCCTGAGTGCTGGCATTATAGGCATGAGCCACTAGGCCCAGCCCAGGGGCCCATTCATGAGGGCTTCATCCTGCTGACACTACCACGTTGGGGGTGATTATTTCAACGTAAGAATTTGGGAGGACACATTCAGGCCATAGCTGTTACAGAACAGGAGTCCATGGAAACCAGTTCTTAGGAGGGTCCAGAGGTGGCTGCTCATGAGAATGTAAGCACCACGGTGTCTGCAGCCAGCGAGTGCGTGACAGATGGTGGGCGGTGTGGGTGAGCCTTGCAAGCACAGGGCAGAGTGGAAGCTGCCCCCCAGTGTCTTGTGTGCTGTCAGTAATGAGCTGTTGGCAGACACGCCTCTGGGCCCCATTCTCCAGCACAGAGAGCGCCCTCTTTCGCAGTGGCCAGTGTAGTGACCTGCAGCTCACAAGCCCTCCAGTACTCGGAAAAAGCCAGTGAGGACCAGAGTGTTTGAACTCTAAAGTCAAAATGTAAACGGCCATGTGTGCCTAGTTATGACCCTGATGGACAGCGGGGTGCTCCATCTCCCCTGGCCATCACGAAGGGAGGGGGACATCTGTACAAGGCCAGCAAGCTGCACACTTCCCTCATGTTCCTTCCTCACAGTTACAAACATGGCGTTCCAGTTTCTGTCAGGGTTTCTCCTTGCTTTAGCTTAGACAAAACTAAGGCAGCCATGTCTAATGGTGTCCCAGTGCCCAGCAGGACACCGTGGGTGTTGACAGTGCAGGATGGCTACACTCTGAGGGGAGAGATGGAGGCCTGGGATGTCCCCAGTGTCCACTGCAGTGCAAACCCCAGCCTGTCACGCACCAGGCACAGGGCACCCCTGGCCTCCTATGACAAAGCAGGCATGATGCAAATGGATAACAGGTTGTCCCAAGTAGGGATCCCCGTCACCTGCAGCTGACCAAAGAGAAATTTACAGCCAGGGTGGCTGGGACTGTCCACAACTGCACCTAGAGTTGTGTCCCTCAGGCTGTGTCCTCACGGCCTGTTGGCCATTCAGGCAGATGCTGGCATTCTGGCCCCGATTCCTCTTAACACTTTCTCCCCACTTCTAGTCCCACCCTTCATCCAGAACACATTTTCTAGATTCCTTCCCAAGACAGTCCTGGTGCTAACTGTCCTGGGAGGCTTTGGGCAGCCTCTGGCCACCCTCTCCCTTTCTAGACTGGCCTCTGGGAACAGTTCCTCCCATCCAGTTGCTAAGCCCTTGGTCACTGCTTCCTACTGGGGGATGAACACATCCAGGAAAAACAGGTCGGGTCCAGAGTTAACATCTGGAAGTGCCTGGGCATGCCCTCAGGTGGCCCCAGGCCACCACTGTCACTCAGGAGCCATGAGCCAGGCAGCTTAGAAGGCAGCAGTTGCCACAAGCACACTGGGACAGTCACGGAAGGTGGGTAGCAGAACCTCGGCCATGTGCATTTCCCGTTCATCTTGTCTCCAAGTTAGCCCTGAAGTTGACCGGCTGTCAGCCTTTCCTGCCTGCACTCAGGAAGGCAGGCATCAAAGGGTTCCTCTGGCTACATCCCTGGTGTTGAGTTAATGGGGAGAGGTCCCTTAGCCACCTGGCCTGGGAAAAACACTTCATACACAGGTTTCAGGATGACTCATCACCACGGTCATTGTCCCCTCCAGTACAGGTCACTCCATAGGGACCTCCAGAGTGAATAAAGTCAACAAACAGGGGGAAAAATGCAGGCCTGGGCTAGGCAAGGCCAGGGGAAATACTTTAGGAACAGGGTTGCCTGTCTTTGGGACAGGGCTCTTCTCCCTCCAAGCCCAATATTGTTCTGTCCTGACCATCATCCCCAGCTTCCCTGGAAAAGCACGCTAAAAGAGCCTGTCCCCCAAACCAGTCAGGGCACAGGCCCTTGTCTTAGAACGGTGACAACAGCAGGGCTGTAAACCTAGCACTCTGGGACGCTAAGGCTGAACCCAAGATTTTGAGGCTGCTGGGAGCTAGGATGATGCCACAGCACTCAGAGCAACAGAGTGAGACTCCATCTCCAAACAACAAAAAAATGGTTACAACTGCAGATATAAAGGCAGAATGCACACCTGGGGATGGTCCCCCAGCCTGGGGGGCCAGGATGCAGCAGGCGGGTGGAAGGGAGGAGAGGTGGGAGCAGCCTGGACCGGACGCAGGCGCTGGGGGGACAGCACTGCTGCGGGGATTAGTCCCCGGGAAACCCTGAAGTCCCCCAGTTGTCCCCAACATCCCCCATACCTTTTTGGACACAAAAAGATTATGGAAACGCAAGAAGCTTCCGAAAGAGGCGAAACCTTTTATCAAGTCCATGCCGGCGCGGTATCTACATTATCTACATATATCTACAAGTATCTACACCACCTGCGGGCGGGGCTTTCGGGTTGTCTACACTGCAACCGCCGGCGGACCGCGGGCAACGCAGTCTCGGAGAGAATTAATAAATACCACTTCCTTCCGACTCTGGCCGAGCGCTTTGGCACTGGCGGGGACCCCACGGCCCTGGGGCTGGAGAAGGGTCCCAGCAACTCCGGGGACTAGGGAACCGGATACTTCGACGGCCTTCGGGGCAAAGGGTGGAGGGCAGTTCCGGCTGCCCGCAGCGGCCCCCGGGGTAGGGGACACGTGTCTTGGCCGGCCCTGGGCGCCGTGCGGCCGGGCGGAGCGCTCGCCCCGTTATCTGGGGCAGTAGTCGTAGGAGCCCGGCGGCGCGGCCCCGGCCGACGAGTACATATTGGCCGCGGCGGCGGCGGCGGCAGCGGCAGCAGCGGCGGCGGCCGCCGGGCTCACGGCGGGATGGTGGTGGTGGTGCGGGTGCGCGTGCGGGTGGTAGCCGTGGCCGCGCAGGCCGGGCAGCGGGTAGGGCGCCGGGCGGCTCTTGGCCCCGAGGTAGTGGTCGTAGGCGGCGGCCGGGTACTTGTAGGGGTGGTGGTGCAGCGGCTCCGACGCGCCGGGCGCCTCCAGGCGCAGCTCCGGGTGCGGAGGGCTGGGCCGGCCTCCGGGCGCGCCGGGCAGCGGCACCAGACCGCCTGCGCCACCGGCCCCGGGCAGCGCGGGGCTCAGCACCCGGGCCAGCAGTTGCGGCGGGTGCACCGGGTCCCCGAGCACCGCGGGGCCGCTGGCGTCGCGCTCGAATTCTCGCCGGGCCTCGGCCGCGTCTGGGGGGAGGCTGGAGTGAGCGTGGTCGGCCAGGCCCGCGGAGGAGACCCGCCGACGCACGGGAGCCTGCGCTCAGCGGTGTCCCCGACCCTTCGGCGCGAGCCTTCCCGAGACCCGGCGCCCTCCCCAGGGGCCCGCGCCCCTCCGCGGGCGGCAGCGGCGGGCGGGGCGCAGCCGTCGGGCCGGGCGGGCGAGTGCGCGCTTGCCCGCCGCCACGGCCGTTGTGCAACCGGCGGGAAGGCCGTGAGCGCCCCGGGGGCGCAGGCGGGGTCGGGCGGGGACCCGGGCCCGGGGTGGAGCCCGCGCAGGGACGAGACCCGGATCCTACGACCCGGGCCCTACCTTTCTCCGCGCCGTTGGGCTGCGTGGGGGAGGCCACGGGGTTCCGCGAACGCGCGAAGGCGCTCATGAGCGGCAGCGCGCCAGGCCGGTGGTTCCGGGGCCTGCGGGAGGGAAGCGAGTCAGGGCGGCGCGCCCCGCCAGACGCGCGGGCGCTCCTTCTCCTTGGAGGACACTCACCAATCCTCAGGGTCGCAGTCCCGGAAGCCTTTGGCGAAGGGGTTGCTGGCAATCTTGAGCTGCGTGATCTGCGGGGAAGCTGTAGTGAGTGAACAGCTGGAGACCTGCAGCCCGGGGCCACAATCTCAGCACCAGGGCCTCTCCCTGCAGCCCCAAGAACCAGCCCCGTCTGCTTCCTCCCCCACGCGGGCTGTGTCTCCCTCCTGTAGTGGAAGCTCTGGAGCCTCCTCTCTCACTGGGGGATTCCTCTGGTGCCCCCAGTGAATGGAGATGGAGCCCCCGTGCCCCTGGCTGGGCTAGGAATGTGGTCACCTCTGCCCCCCCAAGCCCCCCCTGCCTCGGGTGCCCTAGGAATTTGGGTAAATCTCAGATCAGGCCCCTGATGAGGAGTTTCCGGAATGGTCTGGAAAACAAACTTTCAGGCTGCAGTGACAGTTGCTGCTGGGGAGGTCAAGCTGATAGGAGGCTGAGCCAGTCTGCTACAGGAGGGAGGGAGGCTTGAGATCCTTGGCTCCAAATGGGACCCACGGCCCACAGGTCCCAGCCCTCCAGCCCTCTGGAAGCAACTGGATTGCACCCTCTTTCCCAAAAATGATGAATTTGCGGGTCCCCAGGGCCCCCCTGCAGGCCCTCACCCGGTGGTTCTGGTAGGCAGTGACTGCTGTGAATCTTGTCTCCTCAAACACAAAGGTTTTGAAGTTCTCCTCAGCGTACTTTTCACTGTCTTTGCGGGGGTCTACGTAGACGACGTGGAAGCGGGGCTGGTATCTGTGCATGGAGTTGAGAATGATCTGGAAGAGAAGGTGGGGACCAGCTCCGGTGGGAGTACTGAGCTGGGGGCTGAGGTTGGAGCCAAAGTTGAGCAGGCAATGCACTTCTGGGTAAGATGGGCAAAACCCTTTACTCCTGAGATGAGGCTGGGCCCCACTGGGATGCCAGAAAAGGCCCACCTTAAGTCCCCGACCTGGACTCCTTAAAGCCTCCTGCCCCCAGGCATGACCTCAGGCCTGCCAATTAAAAAGGCTGCTGCATAAGATCAGAACTACAGCAAGGGGAGGGTGACCACTCTCTCAGGCAAGGCCTGGGCTGTGTGACCTTTGACAAGAAGGTCTGATCTCCTAGCCTGGCCCAAACTCTGCCTCCACCTCGGGCCAGCCTGCAGAGACGCCAGAGTGCCCACACCTGGGGACAGCTGGGAAGCCTGGGGAGAACAGGGAAAGAGGGAGCTGCTCACGTGGCCGTTGTCGTCCAGCAGGTTGTTGGTCAGCTTGAGCTTATCAAAGGACACGATTTGCTTCATCCACTGTGCGCCCTTCGCAGGTGAGTCCGGGTGGTAGTGCACACGGCCTGGTGTGGCTGGGTCTGCCTTCCCGGCCACCAGCCAGGAGGAGCTGTGGAAGGCGTACCTGGAGTGGCACGGGGACAGGGAGCTCAGATGGCCCTGCCCTCCACGTGCTGGGTGAATCCCAAAGGTCCCTCTGAGGAGTCTCCCCACCTGTGAGGTGGAGACCTGTGACTCCACAAGGCTGGGAGTTTCTTTTGCGGATTGTGGAAAAACCAGAAAACTGCCTCTGGCCCCCAATACAAAAAAAGAAGGAGTGGGAAGTCCAGTACTGGTTGGGGCGAGGGGGAGGAGGATGGGCACCTCCTTCTTTCGCTGCATGCGGGTCCACAGGCCCTGGGTGGGTGCTGAGGTGGCAAGAGCCCAGAAGTCCAGATTTGGCCTTGCCTGTGGCCTCTGGCACAGGGCAGCCCACGTTCCTTTATTAATTGCTGTTAATTGTCTGGGTGGTTGAGGCCCGCCCTGCGTAATCTCTCCAGGCCACCCCACCTTTCCGGCCTAGCTCTAGGACCCTGGGGATGGGGGAAGGGGGATGAGGCACTCAAGCTCGCCTCCTAGGAGAGGAAGACTAGAAGAAATGGGGGATGTATACTTGGCACACCCGCTTCAGGCCATGCCGGCCCAGGGGCTCCCAGCCTTTGTGACCTCCTGGGGTGGGGGTAAAGAGTGAGGGTCTAGAGTTGGCCAGCTGAGGAGAGGGAGCAGGTCACCAGTTTGGAGAGGCAGGGTAGCAGGTGCCTGGGAGGACCTGCAGACTTCATGGTGTGGGCCCTGGGAGTTGGTCGCTGTCAGCACTTCCGAGGGCACCCTCCTGCATGCACAGGGCTGAAGTAGTTCTAAGGGCTCACTCACCGGTAGCGCTTGTCGTCCACTGGCACAAAGTCCATGAGCAGCATGTAGTCAGCCATAGGGTCCATGCCGAAGAGCTTCACTTGGAACGTGGGGAACATTCGCCTGGGGTCGGTGAGGCCTCAGGTCACCTCCCATGGGCCACAGCGGCCCCCTTTCCGACCTGCCCAGGGACTGGTGGAACCCCAGGTTGGCCCTTCCTGCCAGCCTCAGTGGGCTGCGGAGTGAGCCCAGGCTGCGGGTTTCACCCCCACCCTACCCGCTCAAGCTCTAACCAGAGTAGGCCCTGCTCAACGGCAGGCCCAGCAGAGAGGGCGGCCTCCTAGCCCTTTTCTGAAACACAAGTGGCTAGCTCAGACTAGACCCCAACCTCTGCCTACTTTGCCTGCATAACCCATGGCCTGGCCCTTGCTGATCTTTTGGTCGCCAGGACCTAGCCTCCACCAGCAGCTGGGCGCCCAAGATGCACCCGTGGCAGAGCCTTTTCAGCTCTAGGTGAAAACGGCTCCCGGCTCCAACAAAGTGAAACCAGGTCTTCCGTGTAGTTTACAGGAGTCCTCATTGCCCTTTCAGCTGGGTCTGCGAATGCTCCCCAGTCCCTCTACAGAAGCCAAGGCCTTAGAGCTCACAACCTCTGACTCCCAGGCCCTGGCCCCACACTGGAGTCTCCCCACATTCCTCGGGACACAGACAAGTTCCCGCTTCCCCCCAGACACGTATCTCCAAGACACAGCTAGCTGCCCGAGGCGGACCTGGCCTGTGGTTGTACAGCTCCCCAAGGCTCCCCTCCTCTGGACCCTGACTTGGTGACTGAGGGCTCTTGAAAGGACATTGTGTAGCTCCTGGATGGGCTGTTGGCCTCAGGCTGCCCCCCCCAAAGGAGCAGCAGTACCAGCCACTGGGCCCTGCAGGACAACATGTGAGACTGGGCCCCCACTTGCCTTCCTCACTGCCTCCCCTCACAGGCAGCTCCCTGTAGGCAGTGGGCAGAAGGCAGAGGCCAGGAGCCAGTCCTCCCCACAGGCCTCCTGCCACCCTCACTCAAAGCCTCTGCAGTTGGGAGGGTACTGCAGAGTATTCTGGGGCAAAACCCAGCGCCAACAAGGCCCTTGCTGGGGTGGCCATGACTGGAGGCCAGGCTGCCACTGTCCTCAGGAGGGCTCATGTGCCCAGGGACAGCTAGGAGAGCCTGGAGAAACCGTCCAAGGCTGGAGCGGGGCTAAGGCCCCTGGTTCCCCAGGGCGGACAGCTGCGGCAGAGAAAGAGAAACCAAGAGAAACTTTTGCAAACAGGCTCCCCTTGGTTATGCGGACACGAGCTGGTGTGTACATTAGACACAGCCCAGGATCCGCCTTTGTCTGCTGGTCAAATTGGGGACATCGGCAAAACTCGCTCCCCTTCTCTCTCGGCCCTTACAACAAATACAGGCCCGTGGCGGGCGGGCGGGCGACAGGCCCCACAGCTACCTGAAATGCAGGCTGAGAACGCCTTCCGCGTCCAGCGCCACACCGAACAGAGCACTGTTTTTAGGGTCCTAATTTCCTCCTAAAATTGCCCCATTGCCAGAGTGCGGCTCTTTATCTTGCCCGCATAGAATGTACTCCGGAACCCAAACCGGAGTTTCCTTGGAGGTGGGATCTACGGGGAGCCAGCGCGGCGGGAGGCCCCTCGGACGCCGCTGCCCGCTCCCAGCCGGGTGCGCTCGGAGCTCGCCGGGTCCCGGCGCGCGGCGTCCTGCGGGTCGGCCGGGCCTCCCCACGAAGCTCCCCTCTGGCCGCCCGGCCCCAGCGCAGTCCCCTCCCGCCTAGGCGCAGGGTGGGGGAGTGTTAAGAGGGGCGCGCCGAGAGGCTGTCGCCGGAGCCGGGACCGTGGAGAGCGAAGGAGGCGGCAGGACCGAGAGGGGCCTGCAGGTGGCCGGACTGCGCCTCACACCCGGCTCCTCGGCCCCACTTGCGCGGTTCCGGCCAAGGCCCCGTGGCCCGACAGCGGCCGCACGTGGGGAGGGTCGCGCGCAGGGGCTCCCTGACCTGCCGGCCTTGGTGACGATCATCTCCGTGCCCAGCTGGTTGAACTCGTCCCAGAGCGCCTTCATCTCCAGCTGCACGCTCACACTGGCCACCTTCGCGTTCTTCTTCACCGGCGCCTTGGCGGCGGCCGCGCAGCTGGCCCCGGGGCCCTCGGGCTCGGCGGCGGCGCTGGTGGCGGCCCCGGCGGCCGGGGCGAACGGGTAGGCGTGCGGCTGGGGGCCCGGGGCGCCAGGGGGTGCAGCGGCGGTGGCGGCGCACGGGTCGTAGCGCGGCGGCGGCGGCGGGGGCTCGCGCGGGCCGTACGGGTCGGCGCCGGGCGACGCGGCGCCCGGGAAGCCCCCCGCGGCCCCCAGGCTGCTCAGGCTGCTGGCCGTGAAGGCTGCAACGTCGCAGAAGTGCGAGAGCTGCGTGAGCCACGGGCTGGACACGGCTGAGATCATGACCCGCGCGGGCCGCCGAGGTGAGCGCTGCCCCGCGCCGCCGGCCGAGTGGCGGGCGCTGCGCTGCGTGCGCCCCGGGCCGCGCCGCCCCACACCGCGGGCCGCCCCGCCCCGCCCCGCCCCGCGTCCCCCCTCCGCGGAGACAATGGCCTCACTCCCCTCCCGCGGCCTCGCCCCTCCCCCGCTCCTTCCCCCTCCGCGGCCCCCAGCCCGCCCGCCCGCCCGCCCGCCGCGGCGCGCTCGGCCCAGGGCCCCCCGACCGCCCCGACCGGCTCCCCGGAGCGCCGGCCGCGGCCCCTGGCTCTGCCGCCCTCCCGCGTCGCGCTGCTCCCTTCTCTCTCCCAGGTTTGCTGTCTGCAATTTGTTATTTCCTTACTTTTGTCTTCCTCATTTAAATTTTCCCTCCTGACCGTCTTCGCCTCTTCCACTATCTGTTTTGTTTCTCTTTATTCATCTTTTGCCTGTGCCCTCCCCTTTCTTTTCACTCTATTTTTTAAACCACCCTTTGTCTTTTTTGTCCTTTTCCTTTCTTTCCTTTATCCTTCTCTGGTTTTCGTGGCTTTTCCTTCTTTTTCAAAAAAATAAAAGCAAAAACCAGTCTTTTAGAAAAATAAGTTTAGTTTCCATCTTTAAGTTTTTCTCTCGTTTTTCTCTTTTCTTTCGTTCTGGTTCTTCTTATTTCTCTTTTCACATCTTTCTTTTTTTCTTTCCTACCTTCTTTTTGGGGTGGTTTTCTCAATTTCATCTCCTAGCTACTCTCGCAGATTTCTTTCTCTCCCTTTCCTGTTTTCTGGAGCTCCCTGGCACTCTTTTCCCTTACCAACTTTCCTCCCACCCCTCCAGGCTCACGGCCACCTCTGCCATCCTTCCCGCCTTCCACTCGCCCTCTCCCCAGCCTACATCTACCTTGCTTGTTTCAGAAGCTGGGCCCCCAGGCGGATGAGGGGACAGGCTTTGGGCAGGATGCCTGCTCTTCCTCTCTGCCCCAGAGTCATATTGGGGAGCCTGGAGCCCACCCTACCAAGGGTTCCCTCCACCTACTTTGCAACCAGGATCCACAGCAGCCCAGGCAGGGGGTCTGGAGGGCGGCCGGTGTAGACGGGGCCAGGAGGCTCACCTTCCATGTCCCTGGTGACAGTGCTGAAGTGCATTCCGGCTGGAGATCCTGGCAGCTGGTAAAACTTCGCCGGGTCTGAGGACCTGGGGACCGGTAGGAGGTGCGCTCGGCGGCCTCAGCTACAACCAGAGAGGCGATGCTGAACACACTAGCCCGGGGAGGCAGCGGGCTCTGTGAGTCCATAGGCGCCTGGCGGCTTCTCCGGCGCCGCCTCTGACTGCCTGTGCTCTGCCACACTTCGCCCAGCCCAGCCCACGGGGTTGGAGGCGGGGGCCCACAGTAACATTCACAACCACCAGCCCCAGGCCCAGGGGATAATGGTGTCACAGGTCCCCCACTTGGGACCGGTAACAGGAGCCCAGAGAACTGCATCATCATGGAAGCATGGGGCCTTCCTGCTTTCCAAGCTCCCTGCTCTTTGCCTCTGCTCCTAGGGACCTCCGTGACCAATGCCCTTTAAACATCCCTCTGCTGCTGCCAAGATCCAGCCTCCTTCTGAACCACAAAGCCACCATCATCTTCTACAGCCCCAGAGGAGGGAGAAGTGTCTAGAGCACCTATCCCCAGCCCAAGGTGGCAGGGCATGGATGAAGCTCCCAGGGCTGCCTGGGCCCAGCCCTGCCCCTGCCCTTGGCCCCTCCCGCCTCCCCCTCCTCCCTGGCTGCCCCTGCACCTGGATGAGGAGAGAGCAGCTCACTCCCGGCCACTGGCAGCCTTGGTTCCTCCTTTCTGAGCGCAGCAGGACAAGATCCAGCCCAGCAAATGCCCCACAGTCCCCTGAGGTCAGCTCACTGTCGTGGCCGGACCCAAGCAGAGGGACGCCGCCCAGGCCAGGCAGCCCGGGAGCCCCAGTGTCACGCGCACTTGGGCGCACCACCCACCTCTAGCTAGGACGCTTATACATCCGGAGGGTGGGCAGTGCCCGCTCCTCCGACCTCCCTGCGCACCGGCCTGGCGCAGGGAGGGCCAGGGGCGGGGCCTGGCCAGCCGCGGGGAGCTGAGGACACGTCGGAGAAGTCAGGCCGCTGGGTCCAGTGCTGCCCCCTCGGCCCTCGGCAGCCAGCCTGCCTGCTGGGAAAGGCCCTGCTGGCTGAGGTGCCTGACCAGGCCAGGCAGGGCAAGATGAGGCCCACCACTCCAGCCTCGGGGCTTCTAGACCCAGGTATCCCTGCTGCCAAGGCCTGACTTGGCCCTTATAGCCCCCATCTTCTGTCTACAGGGTTTCCTCTGAGCAGTGCATCGCGGCCATGGCCTTCCTGTCCAGGGTCTCTCCAGCTGGGTGTCAAGCCTGGAGCTTCTCTGCCTCCCAGGCCTTGCACTGAGGTGCCAAGGTCAGGGCCTCAGTTTCCAAGGTCTCTCTGGGAGCATAACACACCTATTGCGTTTGGGGTGGGAGGAAGGCAGGCAGCCTCTCCCAGGCTTTTACAAGCTCAGGCCCTCAGAACCTGAGCCGGAGAGGGCACTGGCTGGAAGCTGGGACAGGCACCGGGAACTGGGGACCAGGGGCAGGCACAAGGGGACCAGGCTGGCTTGGGCCTGAGAGTGCAGTGGGTGAGTGTGTGAGCTGCACTGTGCCGGAGATGTGGCGTCTCACAATACCGGCAGCTGGGGTTTTATGGACTGTGATGGGAAAAGGAAGCTGTCACCAAGGGCTTTTCTCCAGCCCTGAGTGGCCATTCGGGGCCATGACAGTGACAATGACATGGGTCACTCAGTGACTATGTGTCATCGAGGGCATCCAGGGACAGGTATAGGGAGGGGTGCTGTGGGGACCTGCTGAGCCTGGGGCACTTTTCCGTCTTCCCCAGCGGGGCTCGCCTATTCCTCCAGATCCCCAGGAGGAGCTGCTTCTGATGGAGGGGAGTGCCCTGCTGAGGCGGGAGGCGGACGCAGATTTGGGGAAGGCTCTGTGCTTGGGGGGCTCTGTGGGTCTGCACCCAGAGAGACCCCCAGCCCTGCTGGCTGTGGGTGGGTTCCTGATCAGGGTCCTGCACGGGATTTCCTGTTACCCAGACTATGGGGGTGCCCTAGGTTGTATACCGTGCACCTGAGGGAGCCTTTCCTATGAGCATCCCTGAGGGCCACCGCCAGATGTGAGCCTGCAAATGAGACCTGCGTTAAGGGGAGAAGTGAAAGTGAAAAACCTTGGAGCCTCCGGGAGACGCGGGGTCAGCCCTTAAGGCACAGCCAAGGTCCCCAGACCTCTGCACGCGAGGTGGCACGGGACGCAGAGCCCTCCCAGGACCCTTTTAAAGCCTTCGCACAGGAGCCGGACTTTCGGCGGGCTGGATCGCAAACGCTCCGCCGTCGTTCAAGTGGAGGGAGCCCTGGTCCAGGAGAAGGGCGGCGCTGGAAGAGGCGAGGGGCCCCAACCATCCAGCTAGTTGAGACTCCTTCCCAGCCGCATACTCACTCGCTTAATATCGGACCCCCTCCTGGCTGCTCAACGCTGGACCCTCCCGGAGCTCTCAGCTCAAAGGGCCTGAAGCCCCCAGCCGAGCCTCCAGCCCGGAGGCGAGCCGCCGCCTCCACCGTCCAGCCGCAAAGTCCTCCTCGGACCCTCTCTCCCTTCTTGTGCGACACACCGCCCGCTGGCGTGCACTCCTCGCCGCCTGCCGCAGCCCCACCCGCCGTGCCCGCTCGCAGCCCGGAGGGAGCGCGCCCGCTGGGTGGCCCTGCGCCCCGCACACACGGCTCCGCTTGCGAGCGTAGCGCTTCCCGCGGCCAGCGTGGAGCGAGCGTTCCTCCCTCACCTCTACCGGCCGCAGCTCCCTTCCGCCTCGCTCCCCCTGCCGGCCGCGTCTCCATCAGGGTGCGGTAGGAGTCTCCGCTGGGCGCGGGCCCTGTGTGCACCTGGACGATCAGGGCGGCCTGAGGTCTCGAGCTGCACCGGGGCTGACTCCCTAGGTCGCCGTGTGGAGCTGGGGCCTGGGCTAGCTGGTGTCTCCTCCCTCTGCAACCCACAGTGAGGACAAGCCCTGTGTTTCTTCAGGAGGCGGCTTCACGGTGGGGGCTATGATAAGACCATTGTACAGATCTGACAACTGAAAACTGAGGCTCGGCTTTGGCTGGCAAAGGGGAGGGGACCAGAAGCTTGGCTGAGGTGCAGAAGGCTGGCAGGGCAGCAAGGGGCTGAGGACATGGCTGCGGCCTTTGCCTTGGCCTCTCTGACCTTCACACAGCATGAGGTGGGGCACATGGTCTCCTCCTGGGGATCCTAGCTCTCCCAGGGATCTGAGTTCTGAGACTCACTCACCCCAACATCTTCAGACTTGTAAGTGAAGCAAGACCTAATTCTGGACATATTCTACCCAGCTCGAGGGAGGCTTCCCGTGAAGAATCTTGGCTGCCCAGTTGTCCACCCAACTTCACCTCTCCTGGGCACACTGGCTCCCAGGGGAGCCATCAGGCAGCTGTCCTCACACCCATCCAATGGGACCCCACTCCTCACTTCCTGTCCATCCCGAAGGCTCAGTGGTGGACCCTGAGGACGCAGACAGATTTTTCAGCTCTGTGCTACCTAGACAAATTGCCCATCACCGGCACCCTCAGACCCGGTCCCAAGCTGCCCAAAAATGTGAACACAGGCGCCCCAGGAAGCACTGGCACTGTGAGTGGCACCCAGGAATGCTTGGTGCACCGGGGACCCTTCTTGCAGGCATCAAAGCAGGGAGGGAGCAGAATTGGTCTGCATCCTCCTAGGGAACAGAGGGAAGCACTGAGAGGAGCCCAGGCTCTACTTGACCCTGAGAATTCGTTTTGGGGTTGATAGCCTGGAATTGCTTCCAGCGCCTTCCCTGAACATAGCCTCAGGCAGCCTCCGGGTCTGGGGAGGAACACTGGGCGGGGAACCAACAGCCATCAGTGGCTCCTCCCAGGGTCCCAGGAGGCTCCAACCTCTGCTGGGGACGGTTGAGGCAGACGTGCCTAGGAGACTCAGTCCTCTCTTCCCGGCTTAGTTCCCGCCTCTTGACTCCCAGCAATTGGCAGTGGGTACTCGTGCATTGAGCCAGGCCCTGCCGTTGGGTATCCATCCCACGAAGGTGCTTGGTCCTCAACGAACGAGTGAGACATTCCCAGTAACTCATGGGCGTGGAAGGGCAGAGACTCTGAACCTTGGGCACAGCAGTGGGGGCCTCCTGACAGTGCTATCTGGGAGGGCCTGTTTAGCTGTGGCCTCTGAACCTTCTAGGGTCCCCAGTACCCAAATGAGAAGGATTACAGGCATCTCCAGCAGGGGAGGAGCTGCTTCAAAATCCGGGTTCCACACACGCGCGGCAGCTCTGGCAAGAGCACAGTGTGCATGTCCTGATGGCTTTGCGGGGACCCTTGGGCCCATTCTGAGTCAGAACTGGGAGGGCCACAGGGGCTCACAGTATGGACAGAGCTAGAGCTGGGACATGGAGAAAGAGGGGTGGGGCGGGAGTGGCTTCTCCCACTTGCCACAGCAGCGCTTGGTGCCTGCCCCCACATCTGTTGTGCTGCCTTGACACTGCCCAGTGGGGCTGGGGAAGTAGTGGACCCCTCTTACTCAAGCTGGAGTCTCTCTCAGTGGGGTCTGGAATCTTTCCTCCCTGCGTCTCTTCCCATCTCCCTGTGTCCTTCTTGGTGTTGGGCAGTTACTGAACTGCAGTGGCTTAGAGAGTGCTCTGTGCCTGGCTCTGAGCCCTGGGAGGTGGGGTGGGAAGGGGTGCCAGACAGCAGGCAAGACCCCTATCCAGAAGCCAAAGTTCGCAATGGGATTCACACTAGGGGCCAAGGACTCTTAGGAGATGTCCCTGTCAGACCTGGCAAGCTCCTGACAAAGGCCTGGAAATTAGAAGCAGCCTGGTGAGTACACTCTGGTGGCTAGTAGGGGGTGGGGGGTGGCATTGGGTAAGAGGTAGGGTGAGGTGTCGCCAAGGAGTGGGCTGGCCCCAAGGCAGGGTCTGTCCCATCTTAGAGTTCTAGTACTTGGCTGGACCCTTGGGGCCCAGTGGCTGCAGGACAACTGAGAGACCTAGACAGAGGCAGATATGGGAGGGGGGCAACCAACGGGTGGGTACGAAAGACCCAACAGAGAGGCACACACCTCAGTGACACCAGCCTTCTCAGAGCTGGGAGGGTCAGGCTAGAGTCTACAGACATACATACCTGTCCTCCAGCCTCCCATCTGCTTAGGCCTAGCTGTCTCCTCCCAATTATAAGTGCTGTGTTCTGGGCCAAGTTCCCAGAAGGCCAAGTGGGGGAGATGGCAAAGGATGGTTAGGCTGGATGGGTGATGGCACCCCTGCCCCCTGACCTCTCTGGGCACCAGGGCCCCCTGCAGACTGGAAGTTCCCACAACTCCAGAACAAACAAACAAACAGACAGACTGATGGACAGCCGGACTCTGGGCCCCTCTCCAATTTCTGAGCCTGTTGATTTAGCTGCCTGCTTGGCAGGAGGACCCAGCCACATGGGGAGCTGGCTATCCATCTGTCTGTCCATCTACTGGCTGCACTAGCCTCTCCACCCCAGGTGCCATCAGGTAGAAATGAGGCTCAAAGACCCAGATGACCTATGTTCAGACTAGTGAAGAGATCCAAATGGATCTCTCCCTTGGATGGGGGGTGGGGAGGTGCAGCTGAGGTGGACAGCCCCTGTGGGCCCCTCCCTTCCTTTCTGTGGCCTCAGCAGGGAGAGCCACACTTTTCAGGGGGGAGGACGTGTCCCCCGGTCCCTGGAGGTGTGCCAGCTGAGGTAACTGTTGCAGGCTGTCCCCCAGGTTCCTCTGGGTGACTGGATAGCCCGACTGGATAGCAGTCCCCACCTCCCCATGCTCAGGCACCCTCGCCACCATGTACACACACATCTACATGTGTGAGCATACCATATCCCGGGACCAGGGGTAACCTGCATCCATGCAGACGCTGGACACAGGTACAGAAGTGAACATACAGGGACACCTGTGACACGGGCATGCACGCACATGGTATAAACACAGACCCTGACCTGTGATCGTGGGCATACACACACACACCTTGGACTCCAACCCGGGAAAGTTTGCATGCACACATGTGTAGCACATACACACGAGTGGTCACTTGTGCAGGCTTCTGATCGCAGTGGTCACTGCCGCCTGTCTCCAGTGACAGTGACGCTCAGTGCAGTAATTCACGCAATCCAGGGGCCTTAGATCAACTCAACGTGGAGGATGTCTGCGTGGAACCTCAGTGCTGGGTGCTGAGAGCAGATGGTAGTGTTGCAGCCACTCACGTCAGGCTGTTCCCTCAGAGAAGGTCCGACTGGCTGAGCTGAGCTGTGGACATTGGTCCAGGAGAGACTCTCATAACAAAGTCATCAGTAGGAACCATTCCAGGCCACTTTCTGAGCTCGAACCCAAACCCTGGACCTGGCCTGGTGGTGACTGAGCCTGGGCCTCTCTGAGGCACTGGGACAGGACAGAGGTGAAGTGAGGAGTGACGTCAGTACCTTTGTTAATGGATCCTATTGAGATTGTGCTCTTGGAAATTCCTGGATATGTGCGTTGCTCCCAAACCGTTTAACAGACTCAAATATATCACACTGGGAATTTTCATTCAGTGTGTAATTCCTTTAAGTCGTCTACACAATGAGATAGCCGAGAGAAACCATGTGGAAATGTGCCCAAGTGCAGACCCTGGCAGAGCCCCCTGTCAACCAAGGACTGTGTCCAGGAGTCTGGTCCAGTGTTCAGGGCCTCTGCAGGCATACCCACCTCAGCCCTCTGCTGTCGCCTGTGAAGGTCTACCCTGGGAGACTTCATGGAGCTGGACCTGAAGGCAGGTGGACCTCAAAGGCTGGGGCAGGTGTTGGGAACACTGCTGTCACAGCAGAGTCAGCATGAGGGCAGAATAGCCTGCCTTTGGGAACCCCCATAGAGGACCTGTGAAGGGCCAGCACCCCCATGGGCAGAGAGCAGCAGCCAGACCTTCCTCTTGCCTCCCCAGGGAAGCTGGCTTGGAGTCCGGGAATAACATTTCATTTCAAAGAACAGGATTCCTTCAGACAGGGGCTGTCCCCTCAGCCCTTCAGAAAAGGGAGGAACCAGGGCAGTGGTGTGTCTCAAACCTCAGGAGCTGGGGCCAGGGGTGAGCCTCACTCTGCAGGGCTCTGTGTCTGAGGACATACCTTGACCTCCCCAAGCCTCAGAGTTTTCACCTAAGTAATGGGGAGAATGCTTGAGGCCCCTGTGGGTGTATCAAGGGCATTTGTATGGGCTCTTCAGCTAACATCATTGTTGCTGCCTTAGGCCACCCCCAAATCCCAGCTGGTTCCTCCAGCTGTCTGAATGTACCTTCCTCCCCTCCAGAGAGGCCTCCAGGCCCAAAAGGGGCTTGGGGAGGGGTCATTCCCACTGTGCCCCTGGGAAGGCCATTTAGGCACCCTCTCCTAGCTTCCCCACCGGGTCCATGTGCCCTGACTCAGCCTCGGTTTCCCCATGTCCACGAGTGTGCCTCAACCCCACCCAGCCTTGACAAATCCCTTCCCTTCTCTGAGGCACTGCTGAACCAGGTTGGAATTTCTCAAAAGCAAACAAATAGGCAAGCTCAGAGTTGTGGTTTTCAGAGCTCAGATTCCTCCCAGATCTGTCTGAGCCAGCATAAGGCTCAGCCTGCAGGCTGGATAGGATGGGGGGCCGTTAGCCAGGCCCCTGATGACCCAGTGATTGCTTGACCCGAGCAGAGGCCCGGGGCAGAGCCTATGTCCCAGGCAGGCCAGGTCAGGTTCCATTCCAAGATCCAACAAGGATGGATACAGGATGCTACAGCTGCTGTGCTGAGCCTGGGCCTGGAACCCCGGGGTGGGAAGTGAATGGGATCCTCTGCAGGAACAGGGCTGGTGACAAGTACCAGTGCCCATGTGCTACAGGTGTGGCTGGGGGCAAGGCAGGTAAGGATTGGAGTAGAGGGGAGTGGGGCTCAGAGGAGGGATGGGCCAGGCTTCAGAGGGAGGTGACTGGAGGTGGCCATCAGAGCAGCAGCGGTGATATTGTCAGACCCATGGCAGGGCTGGGCAGGATGTGGAGGCTTCGTGGGAATGTGGAGGTGGGAGAGGCGGGTGGGCGGGGGCTGGGAGGGCACCCCAAGGGGCCATGGGGCTAGGGAGAGGGCTGGGGCAAGGGGAGGGGCAGGAGGGAGCTCTCGCCAGGTGGTCTTAATCTCCTCAGTGAAATAGGAGTCCTGGGGTGGGCGGGTGGGGGAGGTGGGAGCTGGAGACAGCTGTGGGGAGGGGGCCGGGCTGCCAGCCCCTGCCTAACAGGCCCACTCCCCAGTCAGTCACAGAATGAGGGGTCCTGGGCTGGGAGCTGGTTCTTCCTTCCGCTCCTTCTCCCTGGACTCTTCTGCCTATCCCCAGATGACTTCAGTGGGAATAGGGTTTGTTCTGAGTCTGTGTGTGTGCGCGCTTGTGTGTGTTGGGGGGTCGTCTGCTTTCTTGGCAGCCAGTGGTGGGTAGGGGCAATTTTGCATCTATTGAAGTCCCTTCCCATATCTTGGGTTCCTACCAAGCTGCTTTCTGCTTTAGATAATGCCAGGGGAGCTGGGGGCTGCAGGGAAGAGGAAGGAGGACCCCTGGCCAGGCCTGGACCCCTCAGCTTTCCCCTCCCCTTGCCACCAGCCCAGCATAAAGACCAGAAGGATAGGGGGAGGGGATCTTCCTCTCTCAGGGCTCCATCTCCCCTCCACCCACAGAGGAGCCTCTCGGAGGTGGGGAAACTGAGTCTGAGGGGTGGATGAAGCTGGCCTCAGCTGCTGGGACAGGAGGAGGCGTGGGTGGCATGGAGGCTCCGGCTGCCTTGTCCTGTTAAGCATGTGCTTGGCACCAGCTGTGCTGGGCGGACAGACAGACGGATGTGAGCTTTCACCAGTTTCACCAGTGCCCTGAAGCCAATCTAGCCCCTCCCTCCAGCACGTTTGCCAGGACCGAGTGACCCAGCAGCCTCCCCATCCTGGGCGGGGGTGTGGGCAGGCGCCGGGCTGTCTCGGGCTTCCTGGGAACAGCCAGGCCCGAGGCCTAGTTGGTGTAAGTGTTTGAGGTGCCCACTGCAGCTGGAGGTCAGACCCTGCCGGGCCCCCACTCTGCTGATTCCACCTGTTCCTCGAGGCTATCAGGGTGGCACTGGCCCCAGGGCATTTGCTGCTGTGTCTCTGTTCCCTTCCAGGCCAGGCTCAGGGTCTCCAAGGCTGCAGGGACACCAGCCTGGCCTGTGTGTGTGTCATCAGGGCAGCCTGTGAGTCCTCCTGGGCCGGGGACTCTGTAGCGTGGGGGAAGGGGGACTTGCCCCCAAGTCTTCCCTGCTCACCAGAGAGTTCCCTCATGTGCTCTCAAATGTCCCACCCAGTGTGACTCAGTGAGTAGGGCGCCGGCCCCATGTAGTGAGGGTAGCAGGTTCAAACCCAGCCTCGGCTAAACTGCAACCAAAAAATAGCCAGGCGTTGTGGCAGGCACCTGTAGTCCCAGCTGCTCAGGAGGCTGAGGCAAAAGAATCCCGTGGGCCCAAAAGCTGGAGGTTGCTGTGAGCCGTGTGACATCATGGCACTCTACTGAGGGCGGTAAAAGTGAGACTCTGTTTCTACAAAAAAAAAGTCCCACCCAGAGCTTTCTGCCTGCCCTGCACTTTCAAGGCAACAAGGTTTCTGGTCCTTCCCACCTTAAAGTGTACTTTTGCAACCAGGCTCTTTGCTGACATCTGCTGCAACCAGCCAGTGTAATTTGGGGAAGAGCATCTTTCAGTCTGGGGAGGGTAAATGGGCAATACCCTGCAGATATTTGCTGGGCTGTCCTGTGCAGAGGAAGCAGCCCAGTTCTAAGGGAAGAAAGTTCGGGATGGAGGTCTTGCTTCTAAATGAAGAAGCACTTTGCAATCATGAGAGCTGCCTGGGGGAAGGTAAGAAAACAGGGTCCCAAGGAGGAAGGGAGGAGACACTGAACTGCAGGGACTGAATTTGAAGGACATTTCCCCAACTCTGGCATTGGGCTCCTGGCTCTGTTTCTTCGGGACAGAGGCCCCTCTGGACATTCGGTGTGTACCTGGTGCCTGCCCCAGAGCAGGGGCCCATCAACGCCTGGCGAGATGCTGCAGTCTCTGGAGCTAACTTTCCTGGTCACAGGCCCTTCTTGGTAGCCCAGGCCTGGGGGGAATGTGATGTGGCTCAGAGGCTGCAGGCAGAGGTCCGAAGCTATAGCTGTACCCAGGCGTCCTCACACTGCGGCCGCGGGCCACATGAAGTGATGTGGATTGTATTTGTTCCCGTTTTGTTTTTTACTTCAAAATAAGATATGTGCAGTGTGCATAGGAATTTGTTCATAGTTTTTTGTTTTTTTTTTAAACTATAGTCTGGCCCTCCAACGGTCTGAGGGACAGTGAATTGGCTCCCTGTTTAAAAAGTTTGAGGACGCCTGGCTGTACCAGATATATTCCAGCCAGGTGTGGGGGGGATGTGATGTGACTCACAGGCTGCAGGCAGAGGTCTGAGGCTATAGCTGTATAAGATATATTCCATTTCTAGCCACGGGAGTCTTGAGGGCATTGTGAAAATTGATGAAATGACTCTTGGGTGCCTAACCCAGTGTCAGCAAGTTATACCTGTTATGAAAACCACATGCACATGTGTATGGAAGTGACTTCACATTGGGTAAATTATAGTCACAAAGTAGGAGGAGCGTAAGCATAATGAGGGTCATGGGAAGGATGCTGAGGACACTGCCTCCAGCTCTGGACACCAGCTTCTGGGTATGTGATGTCACCTCCTCCATTTACATGTGCCACCCTTTAAAATGTGTCCCCGCGAGTCCCCAAGTCTAATCTGAGCTGGACATCTTCACATTACCCAGACCCGTCCAGACCTGCTGGCATCCACTCACCCCCAGCCATAGGTCTATGGCATGGACCTAGCCCAGAGCCAGTCCCCATGGCCTATGTGGACAGCCAGGATCAAGCATCTTGGATTTCAGATAGGGGGACCCCCCACCTGGTGGCAGCTGACACCTGAGCCCATCCTACTCAGTAGCAAGGGGCAAGGGTGAGTGACCCGGCTGGAGATAGCCGCTGTGGGAACAGTTAGAAAATTTCAATATCACTCGCCTTAGTGCCAGAGGGGAGACTGAGGCACAAAATAGGGCAAGTCTGTAGGCATCCACACGGCAGGCATCTCCCAGCCTGGGCCTGCCCCTGTGCCCTGCCTAACCCTGTTGTCCACTCGCCCGCCTAGGTAGAAAATGGCCGCTTCCTCTGGCCCCTGCCCCAGGGAGAGACACAGAGCTGGCTAAACAAACAGGCCGTTCCTCCTGTGGCCGGCTGCTGGTGATGGATGGCCAGAGGGGCTGGCCGTGCTGACGGACGACCGCCCATCATGTGTGGGCCTGGGGTGGGCTCGTCCAGGCCCCGGACAGAGACTCCTGAGCTGAGGTGCCAGTCTCTTCCCACCCAGAAATCCTTGCAGAGCAGGATCCCAAGGAGACTGAGACTTGGCACATCTGTGCCCAGAGCATCTAGCCCTCCATCATTATAGTGGGTATCACAGTAAGACCCATTCTGGGTGGCGTACTCTGGGACACGTCCTTGGCTCCCACCCGTTGCCCAAGGGCAAGAGCCCACCTTGCCCTTCTGCAGCCCGGGCCAGCTGGGCTGGGTTCCCCTGAAGCCTTTAACAGCATCTGCCTGTGCGTGCAGGGCCCGGGGACCTCCAGGCTGGGCCAGGTATGGGCTCTGGCTTCTTAGAGAGGTGTGTCTGTGGGACTGATGGCACCAGGACAGACCCAGCCCTGGGCAGGAGGAACAGACTGGAGGGGCTGATCCCCAAGGTCAGGCGGGTTGGGTGGCATATACGAAGACCCTGCTGTGAGCAGAAGCGAGGACGATGGACTGTGAATTGGGGATCTGACAGGACGCAGCCTGCACTGCCCTGGCCTCTGAAGACCCAGCATCTTCTGTCCTGGCCAGTTCATCTCCAGGGTCATTATCAGCTCCTCTGACCTGTCTGGGGGTCCAGGATCGTCACCTCACTTCAGACAGGGGCAAGGAAGACTCGGGAGATCTGGCTGGAGGGGGCACAGGACCAGGCTGGGGTGTGCCCTGTTGTGTGCCCTGCAGCCCACACCATGGCCTCCACATGTCTCCAGGCCAGGCTGGCTCAGAACCTTCTGGTCCTGACTGCTGGCCACCTGTGGGGCCAGAGGGACACCCAGCTACCGAGCCTGAGGCCTGCTGCAGTATGGGCCACCCAGCAGGTGGCTGGCTGGAGAGGAAGGGGCAGCTGTGGCCAGGCCTCTGACCCTCGGACTGCCCAGCACCACTAAGAGCATGTCTGGCCAAGAGGAAGCTTTGGAGACCCCCACTTCCTGGACCTCAGAGTGGGCTGGGGCCTCACTTCCGCCCAGAGCCCCTCAGCCCTGCTCTCGGGTCTTCCAATCCCAGTCCCACAGTCCCCTAGCCACGTGCTTCCTGTTATGGGGGGTGGTTGGGGAGAGTGATCAGGACACTAACTCAGGTCTGGGGTCAGCAAGGCAGGAAGCCCCATAGAATGGGGTGTGGAGAGCCTGACCTGGTAGGTGGGGGCTGAGCTGAGGCGTGACCTCCCCTGGGACGGAACTGCCCACAGTGCAAGGTCGTGACCTCTTCAGGAGGACCCATGGGGTCTAGGCTATCCCACTGGTTCAAGATCAGCCCTGTGGGCTATAGCCTGGGTGATACTCAATGCAGCTGTCAGATTCTAGAGCTGGACCTGGGGTGGCTGAGGCTCACAGTCCCCACTGAGAGCATCTCTGGAGCAGCAGGTGACACCCAGCAGGGACTGTGTGAAGGAGGTGCCTGTGGGTGGGCCAGCTTGTGCTCCCTCTGACCAGAGCTGTGGGCCGAGGCCTGTGAGCCCCGGGGGACCCTTGGGCCCAGGAGCCTGTCACTTCTGACTGTGCCTCCCAGGCTGGGTGAGGCCGAGACGCCCCTCCCCACTGTGCTGCCAGGAGCAGGAAGTCTGGGGTCAGGTCTGGCTGGCAGAATAGGGGCAGAACCAAGGCCCACTCGGGGCAGGAAGTGGCCCTGGACTCCTGCGGGGTGGGGTGGCTTCTGAGGGGCCATTTCCTCCCTGGGAACATCCTGCCTGGGCAGCAGGAGGGAATAGGGACCCAGCCAGTGTTGGGCAGGAAGAGCCTGGGGCTCAGCATCCCCTGGGGCTGGGGCCTGGGAGCTCCCAGGAGGGAATGTCCTTATGGCATGGCTAGGTTCCTCTCTAGTCCTTACCCAACTTGGAGCTCCTGGGCATCTCCCCTGGGGTTGGACTCCCTGGAGTTTCTAGTGCTGACCAGCCAACTCTCCCAAGGCTGGGAGCTCAGACCCCAGACCAGCCTTAGTTTCCCGTGGGAGCCATGGCCAGAGCCCGTGCCTCTCAACCTCCTGGCTGATAGACAGGCAAGAGCTGAGGGAGAGCCCTACAGGCATCCGGGCCTTAGAGCTCAGCATGAGCCTTCAGGCCCAGCTGCCCCTTCTCTGGGCCCAGGAGGGAGTTAGCAGCACCCCCCCCCCCCCAAACCATAGACTAAATATAACCTGAGCAGGCGCCCAGCCGGGAATAGAGACCTCTGTCAGCCCTCAGCAGGTGCTAGCAGGAAGAAGGTCAGCATGATTGGCAGGGGCACTGGTGGGCGGGCAGCCAGGAGGGGTCATGTGTGTGTCCAGTGGAATGGCCCGAGGGTGGGGCAATATGTCCTCACAACCTGCCCACCTGCCCTGCTTGGGGCAGCCCTGGACCCTGCCCTTACCCTTGCCCCACATCTGAGGTTGCTGCCAGGCCCCAGGAAGGGCAGGCCAGCCCGGCACTGGCAGTGTGGCCAAGCCCTCATGCATGGGTCCAGCCCGGCCACTCCTGCTGGCCACCTTCTGGGCTCTGCAGCCTCAGCCCCAGGACGGTAGCCCCACATGGGGACAGGCACAACCATTTGGCCACATGAGGTCACTGAGGGACAATCTCCAGCCCTGCCCAATGTCCCTCTGTACCTCACCCTTAGGTCTCACCCTGCCCTGTGTATTTGTCCTTGTTCACTCCCCACCCCAAGGGAGGAAAAAAACCCACAAAACCCTCTTCTTGTGGCTTCCCTGAGCTAACAACTAGCCTGGCTGCCCGAACTTGATCCAGTGTCCTCTGGAGTCCCTCGTAGACCTCACCTCCTGTCTCAGCTTCAGCCTCCGAGAGATGGCAGTGGGGCTGGGCTGGAGGGGAGTCCCAGGCCTCTCCCACTTTGGCTGCCCTCCCTAGCCCCCTCAAGTAGTGTCCTGGGCTCTTAGGCCTACCTCGGTCCATCTGGAGCCCAGCATTTCAGCTCCCTGCCCGGACTCCCTGCACATGGCTCTCCCCAGCCAGCCTGCCACACTCTTGCCCTAAAGCATATCCTCCCCTTCCTCTCCTTTCTGTAGAGGAAGATGTTGAACTATGCAAATATGCTGGAAAGCACCAAGCAGACCTGGAAGAGATGGATCCTTCAGGTTCCCAGCTGTGGTCCTATGCAGGGGCCCTGGGCTCGGAGCAGCAGACTTAGTAGGGAAGGACTGTCCGAGGCACTGAGGGGACCAGTGGCCTGGCCTGACCCTTAGAGAGTGGATGGTGAGTCAGGGCAGGTAGCTGGGAGGGGGGAAGGCTGATAAGCCTGAGATAGCCAGCTGTCCTGGACCCCATTGAGGTGTTTGTTGATTGAATAAGTGAGTATTTGCCCACCATCTGTGATGTGCCTAGCATCGTGCTTGCTGTGACATGTGTTGCCATCTCAGAGGACAGAATGCCAAGGGTCAGCTGGCTTAGAAAGGGATGTGCAGGGCCAACTCAGGTGCCTGGTGGCAGACCTCAGGGAGAGGGGTGGGTGGGGCAGACAAGGAGGCTGCATGGGGGCTGCCCAGTGGGGGCTACACTCTGCACCCCATAGGCTATCCCTCCTGTCCTGGTCCTCAGAACCCGGGGAGGGGAGTCACAGGCTTGGTTGTCACCCCCTCAGCCTTCCTCAGAGAGGCCTGGGAAACAGGCTCTGTGTGCACGGGCAGTGGGCAGTACCTCTGGGCCCAGGCGCGTGGAGCTTCCACCCACCCGGCACCCCCTGCCCTCGGTTTAAATCTGGTTCCTTTGTTTGCCACTTGTGGGGCCCTGCCCTCTCTGTACCTCCAGAAGGGCTTGGTGGGGGTCTTATGGCCCTCACCCCCAACACCTGTGGTCCCCTGCCGGCCTCTTCCCCCACTTCCACCTCAGCCACCCAGAATGCCTGGGACGCACCCTCCTCTCCTCCAAATTCTGCACACACGCCCTTTCCGAAGATTTATGTGGAGAAACTGAGGACCAAAGAATGGAAGAAATGTTGAGATAAAACTTCATTAAGTGGGTGTGTGTGGGACTCTATTGGGGCCATTGGGGCAGCAGAGGGCCAGGTGCTGGATAGGACCTCTTGGGAAGAACTGGCCTCTGGGCAGCCTGGCAGGAGTAGCCCCCAGCAGCTGGCTGGGCCAAGGGTCTGTGCATGGCATCTGGGCTCCTGAAGCAGAAAGTCGGGCCTCTGGGGCACCCAGTGGGGGTGTGGGCACCTGTCCCAGCTGTCCCACTGGGGCCCTTCCTCTGGGCAGCTCAGGGTGCCCAGGGCTCAGCACCCCCTGAGAGTAACCATTTCCATTTCATAGTTGGGGGCGCTGAGGCACGGTGGACTGTTTGTGTCTGTCTTCACGGTGTGAGTCCAGGCCTGTGTGGTGAGGTGAACAGGCAGGGCTAGGCCTGGGACTGCCCAAGGCAGGGGCTGGTGGGCTTCTCAGGGGCTGATGAGGGGAGGAATACCCCTGTCGGGGCAGGGTGGTGGTGTCCTAATGACCAGCTGGGGTGGAGCTGGAGGTGGTGGTGTCCCAAGGCTCAAAATTCAGGCTCTAGTGGGTTTGGAAGGTGCACAGGAGTTCATTGGGCAGCAGAGCAAGCAAGGAATGGGCCAAGGTCCAGTGGTGCCACTCACCAAGACCCCGTGGGGCAGCCAAGGCTGGATGTAAGCAGGAGGCACCCAGAGGAGGATGGGGTCAAGCTGGCCCTCACACTCAGGTCTGTCCTAACCAAACCCAGCTGTCCAGAGTGTCCCATCCATAGGATGAGGCTGGAGTGCCTCAGGGGTGTGGGCAGGAGGTGTGTGGGGAAGAGTCCATGTAGCTGGGCAGTCTCTAGACTCTCCATGTGACCCTGGAAGGGCTATCTGTCTCTCGGCCTCAGTTTCCTCATCTGTGAGTTGGTGGAGATGGCCCCCGAGGAGGTTCTTGGCTCTGACAGGTTTGCTGGCTCAGGGGGAGGGGGGAGTGTGGCCCACCTTCCTGATCCTGAGGTGAAGAAACCTTGTCAGGGGACTTTTCTGTCTCCACGGAGCTGGAGCTGGATCCAGCTCCTGCATATGAATGAATACCCCACTGCTGCACCCAGGCAGACATCACCAATCAATCTCAGATTTTTCAGCCTCATGGAAGGAAGTTTTGGGTTTTCAAGCCTTGAGCTCCAGGTGGCTTCTGCCAGTGTCATACAACCAGCTCCTGAACACACCCATCTGATGGTGGTGGGGAAGGACAGTTGCCAGCACCCCCTGGGCTCTGGGTTGGACCGGTGAGGCCTGCCTGAGAGGAGTTCCAGCAGGGAGCTAACAGCAGGCCTTCCACCTTCAGATTCTAGTGGGAGCCTCAAGGTCCTCAAGGGAGTTCCAGCCCTGCCACCCCTCCTGTCATCAGAAACTGGCCCAGGGAGGGGCAGGGTTGGTTCATGGAGTATGGGAGGGGTTCTCTCCTCCCGGACCAGCCCTGCCCCCCACGAGGCCTGGGCGGGCGCCTCAGCACAGCTTGGGCTCCAGAAACATTTGCTTTAAGTCTTAAAATATCAGGTTCCCGCATCACGGGGTTTCCCTGGGGGCCGCTGGGCAGGCGGGAGGGATTTTGGAGTAAGAAGATTCCTCCTCTGGCCCCCACCCCACCAGCCATTTCGCCCACCCCGTCGGCTTCAGCTGAAGCCAGCTCAGTGCTTTCGGGGTGGCCAGCTGGACCCTCTCTCCTGCTTGGGGTGGTCCTCAGTCCACCCACAAGGTACTGGCCTCTTCAGGGTTTCCGTGCCCTCCTCAGGACCCCAGACAGGCAGAACGTAAATCTCCCCAGAGCTCACACATGCTCCCTGAGTGCCACGGACACCTTCAGCCAGCGGCAGTTCAGATGGGGAAGCTGAGGTGCTGGGAAAGAGGCCGCAGTAAGGAGTGAGACTATTGCTCATGGCAGTGGTGCTGTGCTCCCCCACCCTGGTGTTCAGCCTCATGCCAAAATGAGGGGCACTAAAAAGGGGGCTTAAAAAGATGAGGATGCCAGGTTGGTACAGGACCCAGAGTTCAGGGCAGCTTCCTAGGTACAAGGACACCTGCATGGAGTCTTGAGGGGTGAAGAGGAGCATTAGGGTGATCCTGGGAAAGAGGCTCCCTACAAAAGGAGGGACCAGCCCTGGATGGTGTAGGCTGGTGCCAGGCTCATAGTGTGGAGTGGAGGGAACAGGGAGGAAGCTGTGCTCCTTTCCTCCAACATGTGCCTACAAAGGAAGTGGGCCTGGGTGCCAGGTGAGTTCAGGGTGTTCAGGGTAGGCTCTGAGACCTGTTGCCTTGGGGGCACAGGGGAGCCCTCCCTGCTGGGTGGTTCTGCCACTGTCCCTCCTCTGCTGCCCCAGGGACTACCACCACAGGAGGACACAGCCCCCACTCCCTCCCAGGCAGACCACCGGCCTTGGCCCCAGGGACGCCTCAATACAGATTGGGAATGAGAGCCAGGCGGCAACAGCTGGCCCCACTCACATCCCTAGGGGCCCCCGCCTCTGTTCCCAGGCCCCCAGCCCAGCCCGTTCCCAGGCTGCACCCCACCCCCCAAAACACACCACCTGGGATGTAGGCAGATGAGGCTGTGAGGGGAGCAGGTTGGGAAGCTCTGCCTGCCCCCTGGCTACCAGGATGGGGCCAGCCACCCACAGGCTCCTGCCCCATCTACACTGCTCGCCCTGCAGGCACCGACCCCATTTCTCTTGGTTGTGTATATGGGCACAGTCCCGACAAGTGGGGATCCCAGGCGGGGCCATATGAGTGATGAGACTCCCAGTTTGTGGAGCCATAGCACCCAGGTCTGTGGATGTGTGAAAATCTATTGTTTCACTGGTTGCTGTCCTTCTTGGTAGTGCTTGTCTTGGGGAACTTTCTGGATGGTGCCCACACCTCTTGGTGGGCAGTCAGGGGTGCCAACTGTCTTCTGTGGCCAGCAAGGCTGTGCTGAGGCAGTGAGTGTGTGTGTGTGTCTGGTGTTCTCCAGAGAAACCCTGGTGGGCCCCACCCTGCTTCCTCCTCCAGAGGTTTCTAGGATATCTGACAATGGGCAGCTGTCCTATCCACAGTCAGGGCCTCCCACACCCTGGGCTGGAGTGATTCTCCCATTTTACAGCCAGGGAAACCAAGGACCAGAGAGGTGGTGAGGCCGAGGCAATGGTAGACCCCTAAGGAATGGAGGGCGGCGTCCCGTGGCTCATTTGCCATGGCTGCCAAGTGACCTGGGGATGGACACCAGAGACCCCACACTTCCCATGTCATTCCCGCCATGGCTGTGGCCGGAGAGGGCAGGACCACAGTCCCCTCAGTCTCCCTCAGCCTGGAGGAGCCAGGTGCTGTGTCCTGAGAGGCAAGAGCTGTAGCCAAGAGGAGAAATGAGAGGTTGATGGCGCCCCCGAAACCTGAGCTGGCAGCTGCCCATGGGAATGGGCGTCTGACCCCACTGCAGCCACCAGGATCCCAGAGAAAATCCTCGAGGACAAGTTAATACCACGACCAATTTTTATTTCAACAAAGTTAATTCTCAACAATGTGATACTGAGGGAGAGGGATTTCCCTGCTTTGGGGGAAGGGGACGGGGGTCCTGCCATGGCAGAGCCCCCCCCCCACTACAGCAAGCACAGGGAGCAGCTCCTGGGGTGCAGCTGGACCAGAAGCAGCTGAAGCTGCCCCCAGAAGTGACCCCCATGCACTGCCCCTTCAGGTTTCCAGGCCTGGCCCACGTGGCTCCCTCAGGCCCCTCCCAGCCTCCTGAGATGGGCCCAGGGACTGCCAGCACATCTACCCCATTATCTCCTATCTGGGCTAGATGGGCAGGGCTCAAGAAGGTGTGCTGAGGAGGATTTGAGCCCACCTCACTAGAGGATCCCCAAGCATGCCCTGCAGGGCTGACCCTGGGGACAGCCTCAAGGCTGGACTCAGCCCCCCACCTGAGTTCTGGCTGCAGCACAGCAGGCAGGAGTGGAGGATTGGTGCCACAGGGCAGCCTCCCAGGTACCTTTGCCTGACTGGGGGGAGACCCTGAGGGGACAAGAGTGGAGGTCCGGGAGGCAGTGAGGGGGCACTCAGGCTTGACCTTGCTGACCCCCCCAGCTGAGCTTGGGGCTGGACCTGGAAGCCACCCCTCCCACCAGATAATCGATGGTCTGGAAGGTCTGGAGCCCTGTCAGAAATCCCTCCTGATGATGACCACATGGGCTGCCTGGCAGGGACAGAGGCGCCAGCCCAGTGCTCTCTCTTCCCCATTGGATAGTGCGGAATGGGGAGCCCAGTGGGGCCCGTGCCCTCTTACCACCCTGCAAACCCAGCCCTGCCCAGACCCCGCAGGCCCTGGTGTTGGAGTGGTGGCCCTGGTGGGCACCGCCAGAGCCCACAATAAGTGAGATGGGGGGAGGGAGGGCAGGGATTTTCCAGCAGGGGACCAGAGTATGCCAAGGCTGACAGGTACCCAGGGCTACTGGCCACTCACACTACCCTGGGCCTTGCTCTGCGGGGAATGCCCGAGGGCAGGGGTGGGGGCCCAAGGGCACCCGCCAATAGGCCAAAGTCAAACCAGATGGGCTGGGGGCCCCGGGGGGCAGGCGAGCCATTCGTCACCGTTATCTGCCCGCCGCCGAAATCACAAACACATTTTTAAGTGAAGGTCTGGCTGCCACTGGCCTGCGGGCTCTGATGCCGCCCAGCTGTGGCCATACAGGGGGTGAGGGGTGCCTGAGGGTGGGGTGCCGCAGCCCCAACCTGCACTCTCAAGCTGTGCATTGAGGCTGCCTGCGGGGACAGAGGGGCTCTGGTGGGGGATGTCCCCTCTGCGTGGGACTGGTAGCTCAAGGGTTACTCCATAAGATGAGGCAGGGGATAGACACAGAGGGACAAAGGCAAAAATAGAGGCAGTGACAAAGAGAGGAAGGGACAGTGAGCCTGATGCCGGGCACCACCCCCTGGCCTGGACCCCTCCCAGCCCCAAATGGGCAGCACCAAGCCCTGGCATGGCTCGTCTCACTCAGGCTGCTGAGTGGCCTGTGTGACAGGGGCAAGGGCCTCTCCGAGCATAGCCTGCCCATGGTGTGCAGGTGAGGGTGGTGGAGCTGCCCTCTGTCTGGCCATTGCTCCAAGACACAAACGCAGGTCCTGTAGGTGCCTGGCATCTCCTGTGGCCCAGCACCCTGAACCCCTGGGTAGGCCCTTGGGAGTGGGGGGCGCCGGGAGAAATGGCCTGTGACGGGGGTGGGCGTCCCAGGCGGGAAAGCAAACAGTGTCAGCGGCTAATGAGCGGGAACCGGGCCTGGGGCTGAGGTCCAGGGAGGGGCACAGCCATCGCTCATCCTGACAGCAGGCGGTGAGGGGGGGCCAGGGCCAGGGTGGGAGGGAGCTTGAGAGCCAGCAGAGGGTCCCCTGGAGACCCGACCCCAAACATAGATGGACAGACAGAGGGAAGGCAGCCGGGCCTCCACCCCCCAGTGGTGGCCCCCACAGGAACTGCCTTGCTCCATCATCTCCCTGCAAACCCTTAGCAGCCACCCCACCCCCAGACTTTGCAGGACGAAAGAGGCTTCACAGGGAAGGGGTCTCAGCCTAGGACCCCCCTCATTGCATGCTAAGGAGCAGGAATCTGGGTTCTGGAGGGCCTGCACCTCTGGCCTGTGTGGCCTTGAGGCTCTGTACTTGAGCCTCAATGTTCCCGCCTTTACAAAGCAGAGGAGGGCAGGACCCCCATCTCTGAGGGGTCCTCTCTGTCCTGACTCTCCCACACACTTCTATTCCTCCCAGTGCACGACCCATCTGCCCCAGTGACTTCCACCCTTCTGCCAATCCTCCCTAAACCTTGGTGCTCCCAGTAGCCCAGTGGCAGAGGGTGGCTGATACAAGAGCAGAGGCCTGCAATTCCCAATGCACTGAAGCTGCTGCCCTATTTCAGAGGTGGGAAGGCTGAGGAGCAGAGTGGGAGGGCAGGAGAACTGGGCAGAGCAGCAGCCTCTGTTCCCTAGCCCTCACCCCTGCAGCATGGCCCAGACTCTCAGCCCCTCAGCCATCCCAAGTGCCCTGAAATCATAGGGCTTCTGAGCAAAGCAAGACCTTGGGAGCAGTCTTGTAGCTCCTTCTGGTCCAGCAGTGGCCCTGTGTCCCCACAACTGCCCAGCAGAATGGCCTGGAGGTACCTCCCTTCGTGGTGTCCTGGCCCCTGTCCTGCCTCCGCCGTGGGGGAGGTACAGCCATAAATTCACACCACTAGCCACCCTTGGGATAAATGTGTCATCAACTGCACAATTTATGAGCACACTCGTGGCCTGCAAGGCAGAGAAAACAAGCCTCTGTGTACACACGGGTGGGCAGGGGTGAGGTGCTGCCGGAGGGGCACAGGGGGCAGGGGTGGGCAGCAGGGCTTGTGCATGCAGGAGGTGTGAGGACACACCTAGGGGGGCCAGAGGCACAGACACAGGTCCAGGAGGGCTCAGGGACAAAGACATGGGCTCACGGGGGGAGGTGGTGTGGAAATGTGCACGCTCACATTAGGAGGTGGGACTGCACCTCCACACACACACAGACACACACACACACAGACACACACAGACACGCAAACACTTAGCAGGGGTGCCACCAGAAGCACGTGTGGTTGGTCTCACAGGTGACCCACCCTGGAGGTATGATCTCTTTCACAAAAGGGAGATTTCCCTGGGAGCTTGTGTGTGTGTGTATGTGTGTGTACATACACATGTGAGTATACATGGTCTTCACTTACCCAGGCAGCCCAGGAGGAGGCTGGTGGGGAGGGGACCAGACCACCACATGCAGATCCCAAGGCAAAGCCAGTATGCGGAGGACACAGACGTGAGTGGGGACGTAGGAAAGCCCAGGAACAAGGGCAGACTGCTGATGCCTCAGCCCTGTTTGTGCCCCACGTGCTCCAAGGTTTGACCAGCCTTGTCTGGGAGGCCCAGGGAGCCACACTGATACTGAACAGTCCCAGGTGCCAGTGCCAAGAGAGAGCCTTGTCCCTTCACAGTCCTGTTGTTACGCCGGTAAACCACTAGGCCCATGGCTCACCCTGCCCGCCTGGACCCTGCGGGGCCATTCCAGGCCCGTGGCTCTGTCAGTGCCAGCAGAACTCCAATGCCAGTCACCTGCCAGGACCAATCCAGGCACACCAGCCCATGCCTGAGAACATGAGAGTGACAGCCAGGGGATTCCAGGGAGCACTTGGGGAGGATTCCAGGAGAAGCCAGGAAGGACGGGGAGGATTTGGGGAGGACTCAGAGACTCACAACAGCAGCGCTCAAGTCTTGAAAGGACTTAGGAGGTCAACAGGGTATAGGCTGGGGGTGGGGTTTCTGGTTGGACACAGGTGATCTGGGGATGCTCCCTGTGCTTCAGACGATTGTCTTTGGTGGTCTTGCACAAGAGATCCAGGAGTGTGGCCTCAGCCTTCAGGGACGGGGTAGACTGATGTCCCAGAGACAACCATGGCAGAACCACAGTACCCTGGCATCTCAAGTAGGGGAAGGCCAGGGTCTGCACTGATCCCAGACTAGACCTCCTGGGCAAGAGCAGGGACTCCAGGCCAGGGACTAATAATGTGACAGACAGAGACCCCACACCAGAGATTCACATTCCAGGGCCCCCCACGGCAGTGGTGTCCAGGTGAGGCACACAGTGCTGGGAGAGGCCCTCATCTCCCACAGATAGGTCTGTCCCCACTTTTCCTATAAAGAAAAGTCAGTGGTTTTCCAGGCACCGCCTTGGACTGGAATATCTGAAGCCGCCTTGTCTCAGGGTGGCTAACTCCACAGCCTCTTGCTTTGCCCTTACCTGTGGTGCTGTGATTTCCTGGGCCTACCCCCCATGGCAGGAAGGTGGTGTTGTGAGCACCTTCAGTGGGCACCAAGGGCATGGGTCAGGCATGCTGGGACAGGTGGCTGTCAGGGTCTGTGAGGGGCTACCGCCCTCCCAGCCCTGCTCAGATAGAAGCCCCTTCCTCAGTATCTGTAGCCCCTTCCTAGCTGATAATCTCCAAGAGCATCTTTATTTATTTATTTATTTATTTTTAAAAATTTATTTATTTTTATTGTTAAATCATAGCTATGTACATTAGTGCAATCAAGGGGTACAATGTGCTGCTTTCATATACAATCTGAAGTATTCTCATCAAACTGTTCAGCAAAGCCTTCATGGCATTTTCTTAGTTACTGTATGTAGGCATTTGTATTCTGCATATAGTAAGTTTTGGCTGTACCCATTCTAAGATGCACCATAGATGTGGCCCCACTCATTACCCTCTCTTCACCCTAACCTCCCCCCTCCCTTCCTCTTCCTTGGCCCTTTCCCCATAGTCTTTTCCTTTTGTTGGGCTATAGCCTTCATGTGAAAGCTATAATTTAGCTTCATAGTAGGGCTGAGTACATTGGATACTTTTTCTTCCATTCTTGAGATACTTTGCTAAGAAGAATATGTTCCAGCTCCATCCATGTAAGCATGAAAGAGGTAAAGTCTCCATCTTTCTTTAA